>CAODLS013947018.1:0-20694 GCA_948243855.1 Flueggea neowawraea
CGACAGCCCAATCAGACAAGAGAAGTGTGATAAAGGAGTAAACCTCCTGCACAACAGCTACAACCAGCAGCAACACAGTTATGGTTATGTCAGCCACTAATGAGTGAGCTTGCTTTTGCTTACCAATGAGTGCTGAGAAGACAATTAGTGTCCAAAAACATGACAGGAATGTAACTGAACGACGAAAAATTATTCCTTTTCAGTTTTCGATCAAATGGAATTTCGTACAGAGCCAGTCATAGATGAAACTCAACTCTGTCTCTATGAGTCTAAACACCCTTTTTGGTGCTTCAGTTGTTTCAGTATCACCCTGCATCACAAGTTTCTTCAAGTTCTCAGAGGTCGAAGCTTCAATTTTATCTTCTGAAAATAGACTTAAGGCTGCGATAGAAGCCCAATGCGCGTCCCGGATATACTGGACATCGGAACTACCAGAAGGAGGTTGTTTATAATCAGTTTGGATGTGTTTCCCGTAATTGTGATATTGTTGCAGACTGCAAGCAACCATTTGGCTCGGATTCCTTTCTGCATACCTGATGAGACCTGCAATGAAAACAAAGATAGCAATCCATGCTAGAGTGGTGTTGTTGCTACCTAATAACTTTATGTGCACATAAATGGCAAGTCCAACTCGACCCAACCAGATCAAGAACGTTCTTTGCCAAAAGTTGTTGTCTTCAAGGGAGTATGCAGTGATTGTATCCGGACCACCGAGATGTAATATAAGGAACGGTGCCCAGAATGCCTGAATTGGATCAACTGAATCTCCTCCATTGCTGGTTAGACTGCCAAGAGCAAAAGAAGCCACATAGTCTGCCAATACGTAGGCAAGCCAAGTTGTTTTCTTGATCTTCTTCCATTGACTCCTATCAAAATGATCTGCAGTATGAGACTAATTATAACCATTATTCGAGTTTGCCAGTCTTTCCAAAGTTCTTGGGCCTCGCTTGAGAAACTCATCTTTACACTTCCTGACCTGCGGGTTGATCAGAATTCCGAAGGATCTGGCGTCAAATTTTATGACTAGTGACGATTAAGCAACATTAAAAAGTGCCTACTCAAATTGAAAGTTGCAACAATTCAAAAAATTATTAGAGAAACTGATGTTTTAAACGGCTTCGCCTTGGAAATAAAAAATAAGTATCAACTAACATTTTTTAGAATGAAAAAAAAAATAATGTAAGAACTTACTGGATGACAATTCTTCCTCTGACCAATGTTGAGAGCTAAGAAATTAACTGGATGTGTGCACTTTATAGGTTCTGAGGCATTGATGATTAATTACTTAACCGGAATGACACTCAAAGAACAACTTGCTACAAGGGCAAGAAGCCAAAGAATACGTGTTTGCTAGAAGCCAGTAAAGTAAGATATAAATAGCTATTTTTCCTGTTATATTGCAGGTACTAATTTATAAATATTTAAATAGTAAAAATTTAGCATCAATTACATATACACGCAGTTTAGATTTATAAATTACGGATTCAGTGGTCCACTTTTATATTTTAAGCAGAAATTTTAAAATTATTGATTCGCACGACTAACTTTATAAATTATAGATTCACTGACCCAATAAGAAATTCAAAGTTATTAAAAATTTGTCTAAAATTTATTTAGTATCTGTTTAATGTATATTTATTTATAACTTGTTTAAAAGTTGTTTAGAACTTGTTTACTATCAGTTCATTATATATTTGTTCAACAATAAAATAACATAAAATTAACAACAAACTAACAATATATCAATAAAATGTCGCGAATTTGAAAATACAGAACCATAAATTTAAAAAGTCACACTGTAAATCAATAATTATAGGAAAATATATCTGTAATTAATATACGTTGTCCAAATAGAAGCAATTAATATAGCAAACTAATGTAGGTGAGGTGCGTAATTTTCTCAAAAATTTATATGAAACTATTTTGAAAATATCTTAACTGGCTTTTTTTATAAAGGAAAAGAACATATAACGATAAAACATATTAAAAAATATATGGGCGGCGCTTAACCCTAGAGCTCCGAATTTGTCGGATGTGATTTCTTCCTTCTGCTACCCGTCTCCGACACCGGCAATGGCCAACACTCGGCCTTCTAATCATCGGCCTTCTCCGTTCCCTCTGGATTGCTACATCGACGTTGCAGATCTCTTCTCCTGGAAGAAAGCGGTGCGGCATTTAAAAAACCCATTAACGCCGCATCTATGCAAGCTGTTGTGAGACCTTCGGAACCCATTTACACCACATCTGCACAGGCTGTTGTGAAGCCTTTGAATCCCATTGATGCCGCTTATCAGACTTTTCTGATGCCATCTGTGACTTCTCCGATCGACACGTCGGCGATTGCCAACTTGAAGAAAACGCCGCATCCACAATCTGCGATTATGCCGGTCGACACGCAGGTAATTGCCGACTTGAGGACACCGTCGCCTCCACAATCTAATCAACGAGGTGGTTTGTCTTTTGTGTCTTTTGCTGCTGCCGTCAAGGGGCCTGTTGTAGCCTTGCCCTCAGCTTCTATTACTCCTGAAAATAAAAGAGGTTTTGTTTCAGTTAAGATCAACAAAGAAGCTCACACCGACCGTCTCAAACTATGTGAGAATGCTCTTATCGGACGGGTGGTTTTGGTTAAGGGAGAGTCACCTTGGAAGGTCCATGATTTGAAGAAGACATTAACCTCAATGTGGGGTTTGAAGGAATGACGTTTGATCTCTCTGGGTCGGGGCTACTACCATATTATTTTGAATACACAAGAGGAGAAATCTTGTCTCTTGAGTGGTGGGGGAATTGCTTTAAAGCCTGGGACGCTTAGGCTGCAAAATTGGACTCCAGATTTTGTCCCGAATGCTCAAAAAATGACTATAACCAAAATATGGGTGTGATTCTATAACCTCCCATGAGAATATTGGCATCCTCAATTGGTAGTTGATATGGCTAGAGGAGTTGGGGTACCCTTGAAGATTGAAGACAAGACTGTTAATGGCGATTTGGGTCATTATGCAAGAGTGTTTGTGGAGGTAGACTTAATTGTTGATTTCCCTGAGACACTTCTACTTGAGAATCTTGGTAAGAGTTTTTTTTTGTTGAAGTCGTATATGAAAATTTGCCAAACTTTTGTTCTACATGTCATAGTATAGGGCATTCCTCCAGGAGCTGCTGTTTGGCCAAACCTTTAGCTAGTAGCAAACCTAGACAATCTGCGAAGGTAGCTTTGGCTGGCCAATAGATGAAAAAACAGGATTGGGTTCCTAAGGCAATTATTGTCCCTCTCAAAAATTATTTTGAGATGCTTAACACAACTTTGGATTTGCCTCCTCAAGTGGAATCACCACTGGTGTTGGATGGGGTTTTGTCTGTAGAGGATGTGGTCGTTGCTCCTGAACAACAAATTGTTGAGCAAACACCTAGTCATGAAATGCTTGAGTATGGTAACAATGATGCAAAATCTGTGAAATACAATGCAAAGAACTCAGATATTGATTGCTTAGCTTTGGAGAAAGTCGATAATGATGAGGATCATAACGGGGAAGAGGTTCCTCGATCAAGGGCTGCTGCTGTGGACAATGAGAAGAGTGAGTGGATTATGCATTCGTACCGAAAAGCCAAGAATAACTCTGATGAGCAGGCTACATATCGAGCAAGACACTCTAAGAGACCGAAATGACTACCAGCACGTTACTTTTGAAGGTTGTATACCGCAATGGTGGGGGTACTAGCAAATCTATTACCCAAAGGCGCTTCTATAATATCTATTCTCAGAATAGACTGGTTATTTTCCATATTGTAAAAACCTTTATAGCTTAACCTATTTTTTGCTTGCAATTTTTTTAGATGACTTCGGTTCGAGGGAGTGCTAACATTTTTTGTAACCTCCCTTTTGTTGTTTTTTTGTAATAACTTTTTTATTTCTTTTAATAATATTTTGGAGTTTAGGAGTGCGATAGTACTGGTATGCCAACCTAGTCGGTATATCTTAGTGCACCATGGTTTCGTAACCCTCCTACATTCTATGAAAAATATAACGATAAAACATAATAGGTATGGAATTTTGAATAGTAAAAAATAGAGAAAAAAAATATGTAGTAAACCTGAAAATATATTAAATATAATCTTTGTCTAATGAATCCAACTCCAACATACATATTTACAATTAAGAGAACTGACGAAAAGTATTGCAAAAAGAGGACAAAAGATAAGAAACAATATTCTACAAGTACCCAAACGAGAATAACAACATTGCAAAAGAATAAAGAAATCCATTTATTTTTGCATCTTGGAAGGATGAATTGTAATTGGCAACAAGTAGCTCTTTAGTAAAGAAAGGGAAGTTCTCAAACAATGACGAACACAACGTGAAAAATGACGAAACCTTGATTTCTTAAACAATTGAAGAACAATTAATTTGGAATTGGACCAGATACAGATAGCTTACATTAAGACAAATATACCCAGGTTTAGGTCCTGCCAGTTCGAGTTTTTTTTTTCCGGCTTACAAGGTTAACGGATACATGGTATCCTTCAACAATAAAAAAATAAAAAATAAAGAAAGGCTCAATGCATACATAGCCTGAGAGGCTGAAATTTGTATGCTGTATTTGACACTTCGCTTCACCAATGATAATCTTGCCTTTAGGAACTTTACGTCCTGTTTAGTTCAACTTTTTATTTTTTATTTTCTGTATTATTTCTTTTTTTAAAAACTAAAAATTTAGTTCATAAAAATCTTTATTTTTTACATAGAATATATAGAAGTTTTGAACTTCTCTCTTCTTCTTTTTTTCTGATTTTTCAATTTAATAAAAATTTTCTAAACTAAACACGCTCTTATTTTCTGTGGCATTTAAGAATGTTGAGTGTTGATATAACACCATTAATGTAATAATCATGGTAAACCAGTGAGATTTTAAAATTTCTATACAAGTGATCAAATTGCGGTTCAGTTTGTAATTGTTGCATCAATTAAGAACCTAAGATTTTAAAAACAAGTTCTCATTTAGATAAACCGTCAAACGGCGCCTTATAAATGCTTAAAACTAACAGTTTTCTTACAGAGAAGTATTTGTAGAACGAAAAATTTTACAGACCCATTGTTTGGGAGCCAATTACATAGTGGAAATTACACCCTATGAAGCTTTTTTGGAAACATATTGCTAATGTAGCTCTTCTTAAAAATATTTCGTATTAAGACAAACTATTTGCACTTGAAGACAGTTTATGATTAAAATTGCTAGACTATAGCACTGTACAGTTGTAGGAGAGAGAATTATACTGTCGGTATGAAAACGATAATCAAATTCTCGTTTTCTGATTATCTTCTTATAATCTCTTATTCCTATTACCTTCTTAATTAAAAAAAAAAAACTCTTTCTCTTCTCTCTTTTCCCCTCTCTCTCTTTCCTTCCTCACCTTCGTCAGAAATCTCCTGCCATCTCTTCCGCTCTCTGTCGTCGTCCCAAGCTCTCTCCCCGCAGCTGTCCAGAAACTTCGACGCCGACCGTTCCGCTTCTGCCGCCGTTTCTAAAGCCGTCCAGAGCATGAAGTCGTCGCCGCCTCTGATCGGTTTGTGCCGCCACCGCCAAATCGAGGAAGAAGAAGAAGAGAGAGTGTTAGGGTTTTTAGGTCTGTTTAGTTGCAATTTGGGGTCTAGGGTTTTCGTTTTTCATTGCAGTGTTATTGGGATTTCGATTTTCTTGAGTTGTATTTTGTCAGAATTATTTTTTTCTAAAACTGGTATATTTGTCTAATATTGCCGACCTGTGTTGTTTTGGTGCGTATATATCAGGTATATTCTACTAATATTGCCGACCTGTGTCGTTCTCACTGATTCTTAGTGTGGGTTTCTCATCTTTCTTCAAGTTACTGAAATTGTTTCCGTCCTTTACTTGTCAAACGATCGTGTGGTTTTTTCTTCTGGCCTTTTATACATCCAGTATACCTGCAGTATTACAGAAATCATAGCATTGACATGGATGATGAATATCCCATTAGTATTAATGAAATAATGCCACAATAATAGCAACACGATTAAAATAATTGATAAAATACAACTCCCAAATCTCCAAATGGTTTTGCTCAGGCGACGTCGGTACAATTTCTGTACGAGAAAGACAACAATGGAAAACCCACACCGGAAACCGCAAGCAGCACTCATTCATTGAATTAATGTCAATTTCCTGCTTTTTTTCCCTTTCTCTCTGTTGAAATCTTATAGTCCAGTGTGATTGAGGGAAGATGTTTAATGGTTTGTTTCTATTGAAGTTACAGATTTGTAATTTTTTCAAGCGGGAATGTTTGTGGTTTTGGATGTGTTAAAACGGCAAATTTGTTGGAATGAGTTGGTTTTTGTTACCGGCTTGTTCGGTTTTGAAATGGGAAGTGAGTGATGGTTGAATCTCCTTAATTGCAGGCTTGTGATATACCTGATAGATATCCCCTTTTTTTTTGGTGATTTTATTGAGCAATTCTCCATTTTTTTCTTCTTATTTGGAGGAGAAACACATCTGTCCAATTATGTCTTCAAATGTAAATAGTATTTCAATATTATCTGGAGATGAAAGAGGGCACATTCAGTGTCTTTATGTGTAATTTGTTTTAAAAAGTGTTGTAGACCGAGCTCAAAATCATCAACTACAGATTAACACAACCCACTTTTAATATTTTAAGCAAAAATTACAAAATTATAGTTGGAGGCATCAAACTTTATAAATTACAAATTTAACAGGCTCATTTAGGATTTGTTTATATGTTTTTCTTATTTTAAAACTTGAATGTTGTTTATGTATTGTTGATGTCTTTATTTGTATTTTGTGTATATGTTAAAACGACATATAAATAAAATATAAACAACATATAAATAATATATAAACAACAAATCAACAATATATAAATTACAAATTTTTCTATATATTATTTTTAACATATAAACAACACATCAATAAGATATCATATATAAACAACAATCAATCAATATACAAATAAAAAATAACATATAAATAACAAATAAACAAGCGTCTTGAATTTAAAAATATAGAAAAACATCAACAAATCAATAGTATACCAACAACATATAAACAAGACCCCGTGAATTTAAAAATACATATTTGTAAATCTAAAAAGTCACGCACATACAGACGAAATATTGTAAAGTATATCTGTAATATGCATGCGGAATAAATATTACAAATTTTTGTTTATAAAATGCGTAATGCAAGTCCAATTAAGAAATTAATATATTGGGCCCATCATTCATTCACAAGAGGCCCCAGTCCATCTAAAATATTTGAACTAAGCCCAATAGAGAAATGATTAATTATTAAAAATTTTATTAATAATTTGATAAGCTAATTATATATAAATGCAATTATCTTAAACATAATTGTAGATAATTGCATTTATATATAAATTAATCTTATATATATATATATATAAATTCTTGATATTTGTCTTTCAAATGAGAGAATGAATGTTGACCACTACATGTTTACATTCTCCACCTAAAGTCTACAAATCGAAGGCCACGTCTCTCATTCTTGACCATCAAGATTGAAGGTAGCGAAACTCTACAAAAATGAAGATGCAAAAATGAAGACTCAAGCCTTCAAGAACCAAGAAGAGCCACCGTACCCTCGTCGTTCTTCCACATCGAAGATAAAGAAGTGTCGTCGAGATCAAGCCACCGTGCCCTTGCCGTTCTTCTATCCAGTCCCACCTGAGATCGAGAACAACCTGCTAAGTCACTTGTTCCTCCACCAACATAATCAAGAGGCCTCGTTCAAATCAAGCCAAAGTCTTGAAGTACTTCAACCTAATTCAAGATGAAGCTGCGAAGGCCCTTGAATCATATACTCATCAAAGACAGAATTAGAGGACAATACCATTTAGTGACAAGTCTAGAAACTTTAAAGAGGAGGGTCAAATTTAACCTAAATAATGTAAAAATAAAATTTTAAAAATATAAATATATCAATATATTTGTATTTAATGAATTTTTGAAGTTTAAAATGATTCATTTTATTAGTTTTCACAAGTTTTTCTTTACATGAGTTACCAAGCAATTGTTGAGATTTTTAAGAGGTGCCATTTAATGCATTTTTCTTTTTGAGATATCAAAATATACGTAGTTTACAATTTAAAAAAAAAACAAATACATGGGGTAAAAGATGAAATTATTCAACATAGACAACCAAACAAATGAAGGCCAAAAAAAGAAAGAAAGAAAAAAAAGGAGGAAAAGAAGACAATAATCACAAAACATTAGCGCAAACCTTTGCTCAACTTTATTATCACAAAATATTTGCTGAACAAACATTTGCTCAACTTTATCGAAGATTTTATTGATGATGAAGAGAGGCCATTTTATAGCCATAGCCATTACACTATTACATTGGGTAAGCAACTCCGGGGATCAAGAAGGAAGGAGAGAAAACAGTGAAACGGAAATATAGGAAATGAAAATAGGAAGAAAATAAAGACAAGTAAGTAAAGAAGGCCCAGTGGCAATATCAACGAAATGCAGTGTGAGCCTCCTTATACTTTGTCAAGTTTCGTGGAAGAAACCAAAATCAACAAATCCTTCCGTGGCGAGTGTATAATCAATACAAAAGTAGTGCCGTTTGACACAAAAGTGTTCCACCAGGAGTGCAGCGTGAGTTAGCAATCCCCCGCCTGGCGCTAAGTATAGAGCGTGCTCTTTCAATTTGCAACGCATCACTGCGATAAGCAACATTTCCACCCACATATGGCTCAAAAATTCCCACTTACGACTTCTTCTTCTGTTGCTTCGCCGAGCATCTCCGTTTAGTATCCGCGCAGCTCTCTTTGCGTTGCCTATCAGCCCGTACTCAGTTCCTTCGCGAAACAATATTTCGCAAGCTTCGCTGTCAGTACTTGAATTGCTGAGATTATCCCTGAAATAGACCAATATTTTCTTGTATCGTTCACTAAACTCAACTCCAAAACTCCCTGTTGGATGCATGTCTGGATTCATTACACAAACATACATCAAATAATGTGACAGATGCTTGCTGTTTTAGCGTAGATGGTCATCATTACCATGATATTGATCATGATAATAGCAGAGATCAGTATAATATGCCAGAGGAGTAGGTTGTATGAAAATGTAAATGCTTTATCGGTCATAATACCATACAAGAATGTGAGATCATCAGCAGTATACCCAGATGTATCAATATTCTGGGTTTGAAGCCACTGAGGTTCATTCGGATTATTAGCACCACTCGTCAGGTCTTCAATAAATTCGTGGATTTGAGCATCAACGTTTCTATGATTCTTCTAATCCGATCTGGAAGTTGAACTTGTAGTACCGTTTTCAGCAAGAATGTTGGTTCCCGTTCTGAATCAGGGCTGCGCTGCCCAATATTGCTCTGCTTTCTGATATTTTTGTACATCAAACTTTTCAAACTATAACGGACTTCAACCTGAAATACTGTTCGGAGCTCTTCTCTTCCCAAGAGATTGTGAAATGTTTTGTTGGGATTTGGAGTTCTTCCATGCTTGATTATGCTAAACTGACCCATCTTTCCTGACCATCTCTTGCGATCAACAGCGAAATGTTGAATTGAATTGATGATCGGACAAGTAGAACGTGAACGTGAAATCTCTAAACTCCGGACGACGGCCCAATCAGACAAGAGAAGTGTGACAAATGAGTAAATCTCCTGAACAACAGCTCCTACCAGCAGCAACACAGTTATGGTTATGTCAGCCACTGATGAGTTACATGAGTAAGCTTGCTTTTGCTTACCAATGAGTGCTGAGAAGACAATTAGTACACAAAAACATGACAGGAATGCAACTGAACGAAGAAAAAGTAATCGTTTTGGGTATTTGATAAAGTGGAACTTCGTATAGAGCCAGTCATAGATGAAACTCAACTCCGTCTCTACAAGTAAACACCTCATTAGGTGTTTCAGTGTTGCCCCTCATCACAAGGTCCTTCATATTCCTAGCCACATCTTCTTCAATTTCATCTTCTGAAAATAGACTTAAGGCAGCAATAGAAGCCCAATGCGCCTCCCGGATAGACTAGACATTGGAAGTACCAGAAGGTGGTTTTTTTTTTTATCAGAATCGATGAATTCCCAGTTGTAATCTTGCAAACTGCTCGCAACCATTTGGCTTCGATTCCTCTCCATATACCTGATGAGCCCTGGAATGAACACTAAGATAGCAGTCCATGCGAGAGTGGTGCTGTTACTACCCAGTAATTTTACGTACACATAAAACGCGAGTAGAAGTTGACCTATCAGGCTCAACAACGTTCTTTGCCACAAGTTGTTGTCTTCAAGGGAGTACGCAGTGATTGAATCCGGACCAGCGAGGTGTAATATGAGGAACGGTGCCGAAAATGCCGGAATTGGATCAGATGAATTTCCGCCCTTGGGGGTTGGATTACCAAGAGCAACAGAAGCCACATTCATTGCCAACACATATGTAAGCCATGTCGTAAACCTGATACATATACTTGGATCTTTCTTTCTCTGACTGCTCACTCCTACCAGAATGATCTGCAGTATGAGACTAATTATAACCAGTAGTCGAGTCAGCCAGCCGGTCCAGAGTTCTTGGGCCTCGCTTGAGAAACCCATTGTACCCTCTTCCTGCTTGTAAGACCTGATCAAAATTCTGAAAGATCATTTATACATATATGTTTTAACTGTGGTAATTTATTGAAACAACCATGAATATGAATCTTAAGTCCAAGCATGAGATCAAACAGCTAGAAGATTATGAAGGAACATATATCAAAGTAAATTCCTATTTAAAATGAAAAATTGCATTTTGAAACTTTTCTGCCGGCTTCATCTAGCCAAAAACAAAAAAAGTAAAGAAGTAACAAAAAAGCCATTGAAATGAAACGAACAGACAAAACTTAATTACAGGATTACACTTTGCTTGTAGTAACCAATGTTGATAGCTCAGAAACTTGTGTTGCAGTTAAACACAGTGCATATATCTGCTGGTTCTGCTGACACGCCTCATAGCAGAAATCCACATACCCTTCAACATTAAATAAAGCTGCAATCAAGCAAAATTGAACATATTAGGACTAAAAGCTACGCTATGCACAAATGAAGATATAACAAGACTAATATAACTTAATCTTTAACTTTCTCTGGAATATTTCATCGCTCTCTTGACAATTAAAGTACACAACCTACAATTTTTTTGCTATTGTCTATTTGCTTTCTTGACAGTTAAAGTACATATCCCAAAAAAGAAAAAGCATATCACGAAAGCGACATTAATGAAAGCTAGCAAGCAGCTGGGAGAAGTTAACCTTTTTGGCGACAAACGTAAATTTTGCATAACCACCCTATCCATATCATATCAAATTGCAAATTGGACTCATTTAATAATTGCAAATTTTTTGCAGAGATTGTAGATTTATTCGTGTCTGTCAAGGTGGTTTATTGTTGGCTTTAGCCGTCTTGTTAATTTCTCAAGGCAAAAACCAATGCAATTTTTCTGTCGAAATCTAATTCCACTTTTTGGTTTTTGTAATTAACAAAAACAAAGGAACATAGTTCATCTTTTTGCAGATTTTCTTACTTCTTTGGTGTCGCAGTCTTAATTGTGTAAATGCATTATTAAATAGTGGATGTTTTCCTTGCTCTTCCTAATTGACTGTGGATTAGATGAATAAAAATTATTACTTAAGAATTATATAGGATTGCATATGTTGTAATTGGAGCCAATACATATGAACAAAGTTGACAGGGAGAAGAGAAATGGATGAGAAGTCGGAGACGAGAGCTGACCTGCGCAGTTTGCCTTTATATAAAGCAGTATTATCTACTAGCGCCCAATCCTATACGTGCAATTGATTGCATAATTTTCTTTCTTCCTTTTTTTTTTCTAGAAGAGGCTACAAAATCCCAGTCATGCACGGTGTAGCCGTGTAGGGAAAGCTGTGTCGGTGCCTATTATGTCTTGTGCTAAAATAAACTGACTCATTGGATGGCTTTTCATACTCTGTCTAACCAGTTAACGAGGACATTGATCATATGTTTTTTAATCTGTGTAATATAAGTTGTGCGTTTCTTAATTTTCTAGCTTCTAAAGGCCTGAATTTTGCACAACTCTGTCATTGAGTCTCGTCTATACAGCCTAAATCAAGGGTGTTCATGGTCCGGTTTGGTTCGGAGATTTTGCAAATCTTTAGTCCCGTACCGAGATTTTTTTTGCTAGATCCAGTCCCATCTCAAAGAACTAAAGTTTTCTTCCCATTTTGTCCTAAAATTCGGGCCGGTTTAGGAAGGAGATTCGGAGATTTTCGGGACAGAGAAAACAAGACTAGGACGGTTTAGATATTGGAGATTTTCTTCACTAAAATTCAATCTAAGTATAAAAATATTTCATTAATCATGTCTTAAAGCACAAACAAATTACACTAATATATAATCAAAGTTCCAAATATAATAAAAAAATTAAAAGTAAAAGAATAACTTCAATATTTAATTTTTGAGATATTTAGGATTCTCATTTCAGGCTTAGTTGATGAATGAAATTCATAGGAAAGTTATTATTTGCGATATACGGTTATGATAATTTTACACATTTTTTTCTAATAAGCATATGAGATATGTTGTATGATGTTATTTTCGAATTGATATAAGTTAGATATGAAGTATAATGTTTAGTGATCATAAATATATATATATATATATACACACACATGAAATTACATCATTTTGAAAAAACAATAACATTTAGTATAAGGTTTTTAATCATAAAAAAAGTAGAATAAAAAAAATTAATTCTATTAAAATATCTAAAAGAATGGATGATGAGAATTCGGTGTAAGTTGAAAAAACTTATACCTAGTATAAGTGGATCATTCTCGGTACTAGTTTCAATTCTTCAGTTCGGGATGGTTCGGGACAGCTATTGGTACGTGTATTGTTTAAGATTCAGAACCATATCAAATTAAAATTTTCGGGACTGTTTGGTTTTGAGAAAGTCAATAATTTTTTTCAGTTCTAATTCTTTTCGGTTTGGATATTCAGTTCGATTCGAGAATCTTCAAAACTCATGCACAACCCTAAATAAAACATAAAATTTTGAACATCTCACAAGTCATATTTCACCATCATAGCCTTGCTATGCGAAAGAACAAGTGATCATTTCCTCTTTGAACTGAACTGAACTGAATGAAGCAACTTCTTGTGCACATGACTTGCTACCTGGCAAGCCCGAAGTAGAAGCCCATCTTAGACACAGGCTAAGGCCATTGATACCCAAACACACACAACACGACTAGGGTTGTAAATGAGTCGAGTTACTCGCGAGCTACTCGGTGTTCGACTCGATAAAAGCTTGTCCATGACTCGACTTGTTAATAAATAAGCCAAGTTTGAACAAGATTTTAAGCTCAAATTAAGAAACAAGTGGAGCTTGAACACCCAAAAACTCGGCTCGAAAAGCTCACGAACAGTCTCTTTTATTGTTCATAAACAATGCTCGTGAACAAACTCGGTTGTAGACTCGTTTATATATATACATGTGTATATGTATATATAAATGTATATATGTTTACATATGTTTTAAACTAAATTATAAAAAAAAAACTTATGTTTAGAATATTATTTAATATTTGAGCTACATCAACAAAAGTGCAAGTTTGTACTAATTAACTATGCCTATAAAAGTACAAGTATATTTACATAAGATCTAATATTATGTTGAGTTTGTGAAATAAATTGAATCTTTTAAAAGTTTTTTGTTCAACTGCATGCTCAATATGATTTTATTGAATAATTTTAAACTTAAATGTATTATTTTTAGAATTTTTGTCCAATTTGACCTTGAAATCTTGTTTATGATTTTATTTGAGGTTTTGTTGAGCCGAGGTAGAAAAGCTCGTAAACAAGTTTGTGAGCTCGCAAGCCTTGTAATGAACCAAGTTTGAATAAGATTTTGAGTTCGAAAAAGAGTTCGAGTTTAAGCTCGAGCTCGAAAAATTTTAGTCGAGCCGACTTTGAACACTCTAAAGCTTGGTTCGGCTCGGTTCGGCTCGATTATACCCCTAAACACGACAGTCCCAATCTATTTCGGGTCGGAGCGAAGGACGAGCTTCGAAATGGGCCCACCATACACACTCAATTTGTCCAATCTTAACAGCACTCCAATAGTCTCGTTATATTCAACGAACATTTACATGTTTTATACATAGTTATTAAAATTTTTATTATTTATATAAAAATAAAATTAATTCTAAAAAGTAAAATTAAACACGATAAATTGTAATTCTTTTATTTTTAATAAATATACATTTTTAATTTTAATGTATATAACAAAAGGTTAAAATAAAATTTTATGTTGAGTATAAAATAATATATAAAATATTTTAAAATTTTCCAAACTACAAAATCGAAACTAATTAATATTTAGTAAATTTAAATTATTTTTTCTAAATTTTGTAATTCTATATATTTTCTTTATTTTAATATTTAATTATAATTTTCTATCTCAAAAATCTATAATCTTAGTTGTCGTGCTTCTTTTAAAAACTAACAATGTCAAAACCCATAGTAAATGATTATTTTTGCTTCTTAAATAAAAAATAAATAAGAATTATAATAAAAAATAATAATTTGATCTTTTCTATTTTAACTCAAAATTAAGAAATGATACATAAAAATAAATAATTTGCTATATAATTTAGTGTCATAACTATGAGTAAATTGCACTAAACTTATAAAAACAATGTCACAAAAATTATATATTTATATCTTTTTCATCCTTTTGGTTAAAATCAGAATAAATAAATTTAATATTAATGAATTTTTTTATAATATCTTTGCATTAACTAAAATAACTTTAAAAAAATTTTAGTAATTCATTTTCCAATATAAACATCAAATTCTTGGAAAATTAATTCGTTTCATGAGTAATTTATATATTGTTATACTCAATATAAAAATAAATAAATTTCTACCAATAATAAAAAGTAGATAGTGTGATTTCTCTTCTAATTTTCTTTGTCATTTTTCTAAGTACAAACTAAGAGAATTAATATTCGATATATGTAAGGTCTTTACATTGTGAATAATAGAACAAATTTCTAATAATAAGGTGTAGATGGTGCGATTTTTCTTCTAATTTTCTTTATCAATTTTCTAAATATAAACTATGAACACTTATTTTATTATATAAAAGTCTTTTTGATATAAAAATAGATAAAAAAAGTATATGATTTTCTTAATAATTTTGATATAATTGTAAACAAATAGAATAAATTTCTAATAATATTGTGTAAATTGTGCGATTTCTTTTCTAATTTTTTTTGTCAATTTTTTAAGTATAAACTAAAAATACTTATTTCGATATATGAAATCTTTTTATTATAAAAAAGAAAGCAAATATATGATTTTTCTCACTAATTTCGATATATGAAAGGTCTTTTTATTGTAAAAAAATAGAACAAATTTTCAATAATAAGATGTAGATGGTGCAATTTTCGTTCTAATTTTCTTTGTCAATTTTGTAAGTATAAAATAAAAGTATTTATTTTGATATATGAAAAGTCTTTTCAATAATAGAAAATAGAAAAAAATATATGATTAGTCTTAAGAAGCTCTTATAAATAGTATATGGTAGTTTAAGAAAAAAAAATACACTTAAAAAAGAGGTAAATATCAAATGGCTATCAAATAGAATGTCACTTGTCAAAAATTAGGAAAAACTCCCTAGTGTTTGTGTATATATATATATATATATATTGATTATTTCTTTCTATTATTTGTATTAAAATTTGAAACCTGATTTTTTTTCTCATTAGTTAATATTCTATTACTACAAAAAAGTTGAGAAGAGTGAATAATAACTCTATTTTTGAAGAATTAATATGCATTTCTTTCACTTTGTATTGATTTGCTAATACAATAATAATTTATATGATAAATAAGTAGAGTGTTTCAAAAATTTCAAGACAAATTAATGGACAAAATATAATAAAATATATTTTTTTTGAGGAGGATTGATGTAGGAGGTTGTTCTTTAAATTTTTTTCTTTAAAATATTATATTTTATTTTGATGTGTACATTAATTTATTTTGAAACTTACACAATAATTTATTTTCTAACTTATTAATTAATATTTTATTATTAAATGAAAAAGAAATAGAGAGGAATGAGTAGTTTTTTCATATAAATAAAGAGATATTATCCACTTTTTTTTTGTTTTTTTAGTAATAAAATATTAATTAATGAGTTGAATAAGAAATTTATTTATAAGTTTTTAAAAAATATCTTATTGCCAATGGAGATGCTCTTAATTATTGATTCACATGGCCTGCTCAAGAAAGAGAGCCTTCTTTCGATGCTAACGAACAACACAAACATGTTCCAAAACAGAGGGAGAACTAGTTCCAACTTACGTCTGACAATTTTTTTTTGTCGCAACCCAATGCTAAGATTGGAGACACTACGTGGTAAACACCCATCATTTTTCGCACATAAACGTGCCACGTCATTAAACTTGAAAGCCAAGTGCAATGCACCATCGACCATCCAAGTGACTTGAACCAAATCAGACCTATGGAACGGTCCGTATGGGTGGTAATGGCTGCCCAGGAAAGAATCACGAGAGCCAAATGGGACCAACAATTCTAACCAGTCCACTTATAGTCCACGTGTACAGACCACCTACAAATAGAAAGAGCCTTGCAACAGATAGTTTCATGTCTGTCTGTTGAAATGAAACATGTTTTTTACGTTTTTGATTAACGCATCTTGGACAAAATGTAACAGAGAGCAAATCACGGTTCAGTCTTACCCACATCGCGACACTCGATGTACAATAACCATTTGCCATCACGCTACCAACTTCATGTGGATCCTACTAACAGTTACTGGGCCCCAGGCAACCTAAAACTCCTTACTAAGTTTTCGACTGCACCAGAACAGGCACACAATTATGTGTACTTTTGCTGTAAATTTGCCAGCTAAAGCGTTCTTCTTTCGACTTACGCATATTTTTGAAGGTGTGATTAGACTGTTTTTCCAATGGCCTTAAATTGAGACAAGGGCGCGAAGACTGAAGACAAAGAGGTCTCATTTATGCCAAGATACACAGAGCAAAAAAGGAGCAACTGGGTTGTCAATTTCAAGCAAATGGATCACAGGGTTGGTGTGCTTTTAATAAGATGGGTTCATTGGTATGAGCAAAAAATAAGGTCGTGGGTGGCGGTGACAGTTCAATCCTTGTGTTCTTTTGATACATTTCAAACTTCGCTTTCAAAATCTTTTTTTGTCAGTCTCAAGCAGTACATTGTTTTAAGGCTAAAGGTGCAGGCATTACTTGTAAACATGTACGACCAAATCAATCCCACCCAACCAAACAAATCAACAATAAAGAATTACTCCATTATATATAAAAGGGCCTTGTGAAGCTATAACCTAGATGGGGTAAAAGTAGCAGATTCTTACCGTTCTGACAACTGCACCATAACATTGGCCATACCACGTAGAAACACAATCAATACAAAAATGAAAATCTGCATCCACAGACCCAAAAAAGGCCAAAGCAAAAAAAAAGGAAAAAAAAACTAAAAACACCATCATGATCACTATGACTATGGGACACTAGTACAGGTATCAACATGTGTTCTTCCCAAAAAAATTTTCGCCCCCAACCCACTAGCATTTTGTTATTTTTTTTTCATCAGTGCCCTTTTTGTTGTAGCTTAATTTAGACCCAAAAAACCTCCATGCTGGCCTCTTTTACAGACTTGCAGACAGGACAAGAACCAAGAAAGGCTTCACAAGACTTGCACGAGCAAAGGTGCCTGCAAGGTAGAAAAAGCACGCACGGCCTCCTAAAGTTGCACCTTTTACAAGCTCTTTTCATTACTTGTCTCTCTTGTTCTGATCTTTCTAGCGTTTCACCACATGAATTACCACAGCAACTTGACTCTGCATCTTCCCCTCTGTTGTTGTTGTTGTTACCATTTACCAACACCAATCTCTCTTTGACTTGTTCAAGCGTGCTGCTTAGATTCATGACCATGGCTTCATTTTCTCTTGCCAGTCTTTGCCATGAATCACCCTCCATTTGTGCTTTTCTTAAACAGGCTTCAAGCTCCAAGCCTTTTTTCGTCGCTTGAGCCAAACCCTCATCTTTTTGCCTAATTAATGGCATGGCCTTTGATTCTATGCTCTTTAACAGCATTACAAGTTGCTGCTGTCTTTGCTGTTGCAAAGAACTTCTCAGTCTTTCATTCTGCAGTTATTTTTATTGAAAAAATATAAATACGTAAAGAAACTTCATTTAAAAAAAAGGAAAATTAAGCATGCACGTGATGAGAATCAAGAATTAACGGAAAAATACCTGTAATTGGAGAATGCAATCAAGCTCTTGTCTTTCAAGTTGAAGATGATAGTCCAACGATTGAGAAAGAGCCATGGAGGGGATGCTATCAAAAGTTGAAGAAGATGAAGATGATTCTGATGAGGAAGCACCTCTATTGCAGGGAAAACTGAGGTTATTATGAAGATGGAAGCTTTGCTGTTGTTGGAGGAAGAGATTGTTGGGTTGCTGATCTTGGAAAGTGAAACAAAAATCAGGTTGAAACTCAGAAGAAGAAACAGGATGGTTATTATTATGAACCACCCAATCCTGCAAACCACACATGGGGATGGAAGGGAGAGACAGAGTTTCTGGGTGCACCTCTGCTTCAACAGCCATAATTAACTAATGGTAGAAACTGAAAATGAGAGAAAAGAGAGAAGATTTATAACCAAACAACACCAAAACGTCTCATTCTGTTCACATCTTTCATGGTCTGGCCATTAAATAAATGGATACGAGAGAATCAGAACGGATACAAAAAAAGAAATGTGGGTAGGTTTAAAGGTGGAGAGTTTTCATGTTGTTATATCAGAAGAGATGCATGACCTTTACACATATGCACGCTCTTTCTTTATGGCACAACCTTTGCCTTCTTTGTTGCTTTGGTTTCTGGTTTTAACTGAATGAGACCATAATGAAGGAAACCCGTGGATATATATAAAGACTAGAAAACTGACAAAAAAATATGTTAGTATGAGAATGTAATAATAATGGACCTAATTAAAGGAGGGGTTTATGGAATTAAGGAGCTAAAAATGGAAAACCAAAGAATGGAGAGAGAGAGAGAGAGTAAGGTTTGGGTTTTGTTTCTTTGTCAAATCCCAAAAAAGAGGTTCAAAACCCAACAAAAGAGCATTAATGAGAGAGAAGTACTAAACGACGACGTACACATGCACATATTGTGAAACAGAGAGGCACAAGTAACGGGTCAGAGTGGAGCGAGACGTGAACGAGTCAGACGTTATAGAGAGCGGAATCAGAGAGATTGAGGAGATTGTCAGTTTGGTCATTGGGAATTGCTTAACTCTCTTCTATTTTCTCTGTTGGATTTTTATACACTTCAACTCCCCATTTGGACGTCTGTTGTTTTGTTCAAACAACGATCACGGATCACCAACATTTTGTTCAAACACAAATGAATTATTCTTCAAACAATTCAAAAACAAACAAAAAGTTAGGAGCTTCAAGTTCAACAATTCAAAACTTTAACTTTGCTCCATTATTTTCGATACTTTATTACTAAAGACAATGGTAATATTATTACCGGAATACAAATCTATTTGCCTTATACTAAACTAATCGTCAAGTACGGCCTCAAAACACACATTTCTAACGTGTTCGATTTTTTGAAATTCCAGATCACGAAAGTCATCCTAAAGATTAAAGACCGACAATTGCATGCATGGAGCAGTTGAGTTGATTTGGTAAAATGGGCCTCCACACGCCTAATTTTGCAGGCCAGTTGTTTGAGTTAATTATGTGGTATCTCTAAATTAAAATTTAAATTTAAACAATAACATCTAAAGTTTAGTAATTAAGTGAATGTCATTTTTTCCAATTTCAACTTTATTAAATAATACTGTTTGAAATCAAATCTTAAAAACACCACATTCCTCAAAATAAAAATCAATTTTCTTTCATTCTTCTAATTTTTTCTCTCTCTTCCTCTCGTTCCTCTCAATCACGTTTTTCCCTTTATAGAAACCCTAGAATTCTGCTGCCCGACGCCCTCACTTGTCGCTTCGTCTCCTCTCTTTGCCTCTCTCTCACCCGTCTCTCTCTCTCTCTCGCCTTTCACTCCTCTCTCGGTTCACTCTCCGCTCGTCCTTCCTCTGCTCGTCGCTCCATTGTATCAATCAACCGAGTCACCTTCCCCGCACTGCTCCTCCTCCTTCCCTCGTCACCTTCTCTCCTTGACGCTTTTCTCTTCGCATCGTCTTGGTCATCCTGCCTCACCTCCCCTCTCCAACGGTTCTCTCTTTCGTGTCTTGGCTCGACTTCGTCAGTCTACCTTAGTCGCGTCTTCCTCTGTGTTGGTTTTCGATCTCTGAGCACAATGGCTGGGCAGTCATTGGCGTTTGGCAGTGGAGGGATGACATGGATCGATTCATGGATTGCGACAACAACATGATTCTTAGGGTTGCCCTAGCATGTTTCAATTTTTGTAATGAACAAAAATGGCCCCAAACTTTAAATTTTTTTAGAAGTCTTTTTTTGTTTATCCATGTTGTAGGTTGATGTTTTTTAAGTTTGGTTTATTTTGTGCATATGTCATTAGTTGTGGAGACATTTGGATATATTTATAAATTCATAATGAGTTTAAT
>CAODLS013947717.1:0-11936 GCA_948243855.1 Flueggea neowawraea
GTGAACAACTCCTATATATCCATTTGGTCATGGTCTCAGTTACACCACATTTAGCTACAACTTGACTACTCCAGTAAGGTCACTTAAAGTGGAACCAAAACAATCGCACTGCCATAAATTGAAATATAGAAATGATTCTTACACACCTCCATGCTATTCGGTTAAGATCGTGTATTTGACTTGCAATGAAGAGCTTGAGTTTGAATTTGAAGTTCACAATGAGGATTTCAGGGATGGAAGTAATGTCCTCATAGTTTATTCTAAACCTCCACAAGAACTCGCTGAAACTTATATGAAAAAATTTGTGGATTTAAAAGGGTTTTTGTTGCTGTTGAAAGCTCCGAGAAGGTGAAGTTTAACTTGAATGTTTACAAAAGTCTTGGCATCGTGGATTATAATGCTTATAAGGTGTTACCATCTGGTGGGCACACCATTGTCATAGGTGATGATAAATTGTCATTCCCATTGCAGATTGGTTTTTAGTTAGGTTTTTGGTTTTAACTCAAGTCATATTAGATTTAGTTGAATAAATATCAGACAAACAGATGAATATTGAATACGTTTACCTTTAGTTGAAGTTGGATGGAATGAAATAATGTTTTTCACTCTACTTATTTTTGAGAAGTTTTTGTATATCAAATTGTTTCTCATTGGTGGATTAACATGTAAAGCTAAAAAATAGCTTGTAATGTTGCAAAATTATATACTGGGAATGAATGAAATTAAACAAACCATTTATTTATTTTTTCATTAAGAGATTATTATATTAATAAGAGTTTGATGTAACTGATTTAAAAGGGGTTTTTAACATGATTTTAGAAAGTTCAGTGAATTATAGGTGAAATATTGAAGTTCAAAGAGTTGGAGGGATGTTGTATGAAAGTTCAAGGGGGTTAATATGTATTTTGTCATGTTTAGGTACTGTTGGCATCCATATAATCAACCTCTAACGGAAAAATCTGACTTGTATAGCAAATGTAACAACGTGATGTTGAAAGGGTTATTAACACCGTTTTAAAAGGCTCAGTGGACTGATAGGTGAAAAATAAAGTTTGGTAGGCTAAAAAGATATTAGATAATAGTTCATGGGCTAAATATGGGTTCTGCCCCAAATTAGACTAGAATGATCACGGCCTAAGACTAATAGTCGCAATCAGCGCAAGAATCGATGGAGCCAGACGGACTTCTGCGACTCAAGCAAGCCATAATCAAATCATTAACGATAAACCTTTATTTTTATATACTAAATGTCTAGTGGGTCTCTTAGGTCCCTCATCTAAATACGTTTAACTGTATAATTCTAAACAATCCAAACATTTATTTTCATTGAATCACAACCTCTATCTAACACACATTATACTAGGATCCTATAAATACAATTACACAGCTGATAGTCTCGATCATAGAGCACTAGAATATAGACACTTCAATCATCTACCCGCAAAACTGGAGATTAAAAAAACAAGTAATGAGTGACAAGTAGTCGGTGAACTAAAAACATAATTTGAAACTACTATATCTAGGTTTTAAAACTATAAACTTTTTTTTAAAAATTACTTTGAACATTTATTTTTGTCAACTTCTGAAATTTCATTTTGACATATTGAAATTCTTAAATATATTTCTTGTCTTTCAACACTTCTATTCTGAAATCAAAATTGAAATTCAAATCTTAGTTATATTTTTCTTTATGAATTCAAACTTTTGATTTTTGATGATGCCTTGCAAGTGCACAAGGATCGTCGTAGTTTTACCTTTGGAGTATCCCTAGGGTTATCAAATCCAAGAGAATGTGTCTAATTGTGGTCGAGAAATAAAAATATAAAAGGAAATAAAAGCATCCAATTGTTGTTTGTTTTTGGGTTTTGGAAATGAAAGCAAGCAAGAAATTAAACGTAAGAAGCTCAATAATAATAAAATATTAGGGCTTTCAAAATAAAACCAAGGATTTAATTGTATAATGGATGAAATTGGATTTTAACAAATATGCGTGAGTGTTCTCTTTACAAAAACTAACCCAAGGCATCTCTCTCTCGAGGTCACTAAAGTCGTGTCTACACTTCCTAGAGGGGTCATTTCGGCCTACCTAGTCAATTTAGGCTCATTAGGCTCCTGGATGAATTTCATCAAACCTGTAATATCCTAGATTTTCTCTCGAATAAAGCATATTTACAAACCTTAGCATAAAGCAATAAAAATAAACCTAAACATGATTCTTAGCAAAGAAAAAGAAGATAAAAGGAAAGAAATAAGCTTCTCTCAATGGTTGATGGAAGCCACCTTCAAATCCCTTTCTCTTTCTTCTTTTATGCCTTGAATCCTCTTTGAAAATTGATGAGAGAGTGATTCTCTCCTTTAATGCGCAAGTCCCAAGATGCCAAAAATGGGGTGGAAAAGGCCTATTTATAGTCCTTTAGATCCCCCATAAACCTTAACATCATCTTTCCAAAAATGCCCTTTGAATATGCTTTGGTCCCACAAGTTGTACCTTTTTTCGTCACATTTTCTCACTCCAGAGTGTCATCATGGGAAGCCTTATGGTCATGAACCATGACCGTGATTGGAGTCACGACCAAGATTGACTTTGCTCATGACCATGAACCAAATCTGCTTGGAAAGGAAGCAATGTAACACTCATACCTATATAACATATATTCACATAACTATATAACATATAACAACATTTGCATATATATCAACAATATTACAGCAAGTACAAGCTACCAACACAAATACGACAAAACTAACAACATTCGTCAACATGTAATATACATCATATAGTACTAGTCAAGTCTAGTAGACTTGGTACAAACATATGATGAGCCATTAAGATCTCATCCTCTAATACCCTATATGGACATGTGCGATGGAGAGAGAGAGTTATCACGACATACCAACCTCTATCGCGTTAGTGTATCTACAAGGCTGCAAATCGGCTTAAAAGCTAATTGTTGATACTTGGGAAAAATTTTGTGCTTTATATGAGTCGCAACTCAATGAAGAACCTAGGAAATATCAAACAATATATAATAAGGTACCATATATACAATCAACCCAAATATATCACAAGTAAACCATATATGATAAGAACACCAAATAAGAATGCAATGTTATTTTGTTTTATTCGGTAATGGCACACAACATGTCAAGTATTGCCTCGGATTTTCAATATAACAGATCTCATGGATCTTTCCAATACCAATAAAATTGACTCAAATGTCTCACCAATATCTGATAGAATTAACATATAGGTCTGATCAAATAAATCAAATAAAGTGTTGGCCAGTCCAATGTAGCAGAATGGATTCTATAGGTAGCTCATACAAGTTTTAGCTGCGTATAGCACTTATTTCCATATACTTTCTCATATAACCAATATTTCCAATAGAATTGCAATACTTGAACACATCGGCCAATACCATTTCTTTTTAACCATATGAAATCAGATGCAACACATATAAAAAAATCTATCTCAATATCATTTCCAATAACATTCCGATAAGTCACATATTGAATCCAACATATGATCGTCAATACTTCAATGCATATAAAATAGGAATTTACCAATTGCACATAATCAGATCATATACAAATTCACCAATATCACATAATCAGATAACTAATACCAATATTTCCATAAATCTCATATCAACTCTAGCAATACCAACATATTAGACAATCTACAATATATCACGTAAAGCACGTAATGGATTCACTCATAAGACAAAACAAATTGGAGTCCCTTAGCTCGTCTCTGGAGCTTTTTCGTAGGCCTTCTTACCTAATACATATAATCACACAATTTCCTTTCAATAAAGAATGCTTATGTTCTAATATATGAATGCAATGCTTGAATGATGCATGTTTAGATGTGCGGCACTTCTAATATGTATGTATACATGCAATTAAGTATGAATTGAGACACTCTCATATGTTTTAAACAACTCTTTTAGGTGTATAATAATCAACGATAGTTGACGAAGTGTAAAACAAGCCTATTTACGCATTCTGGCCAGTTGCATTTTCCTCTCCCGTCGACAACCAAATGAAATCATTTTATTGTCAAAACTTAGCCACATATAAAACACATATAATGATTTACTTATGACAAAAATCAGACTCTACATCACTGAAATGAAGTCTACGCATAGGATCAAAGTACAACTTCTGCCAGACCAGACCTATTTATACTAATTTGTAGCTACTGACGATTATAGACATATGCATCATCTGAAAATTTACAGATATATACTAAACACACAAATAAACAACTTTTATGTTATACACTTTGACTACATCCACCTCTAAGTGCCTCAAAATAAGGTTGTGATACAAACTAAAATCTAGACACTATCAGACTCATGTTTTAGTTTATAAGTTTTATGCTTAATTCGTGTTCCAATCAACATCAGACCTCTAAACACATTTTCTAATGCATAATAAACATGTAATAATGAAAAGAAAGACTTACCACACTCCTAAGATGCAGATGATGCAAGAACTCAGAAATCAACATGCTAAGCAAAAATGTTTTTCCTCCACTTTCCTCTGCTTTTTCTCACTTTTTTTCTCTTAATTTCAGTGTTCTAAGAATGAACCAAATGAGACCTACTGGCATTACAACAACCCTTATATACCCTAAGCATAAGGTGGGACCTATTTAGGCAGCTACCTAACACCTGTACTCAGCATGTTCTTGACACTTAGGATTGTCAAAATATCTAGATTATACATGGATATTCACTTAAAATATTGGGAAAAATACCCTGTATACTTATGGAACAACCGATTAAGTCATATTCTTCTAATAACTTCATTTGTGAACCCTTTATTACTCTCGTAACCCTCTATAAAATATTCTAAAATCATGTAGAACATGTATCAATAATATATGCAATGCCAATTAAAATGCACAACTATGCACGTTATATGTGATGCATGCTCGTATGTATGAAATGTTGGTTATGATTGTGACAAGCAAAGCTTGGTGTTCATGGTATACTCTTCACGGCCATGATTCATGGTCGTGAAGGTCATCACGGCCAACATTCATAACCGTGATGAGTTACTGCTTTGTTGGAGAGTGGATGCATGCTCACGGTTTGGAATCATGATCATGCCTTGTTCACGGTCTTGATCACAACAGTGATTGGTGACCGTGAAAGTCACAACCATGCCTTTTTTGGATCATGATCATCATCATGACTGTAAGCCTCCTTTGTTTCTTCCACTTGTGCATGCCTTTGGGGTTTTTGGATTGAACACCTTTTGGTCACATTTCGCTCCTCATTGACTTCCACTTCCTTTGTATTCTTGAATCATTCAATCCTCATGCCTTTTTCATCATTTTAATTCCAAATTCATACAAATCAAATCCATCCTACAAAAATGCAAGAAATATATAAATACAACAATAAATGATCTATTGTAGGACGAAAATGCTAGAAATATTTGCTTAATATATATTCATTTTCAGCATATATAAAACTCCCTCACACTTAGTTGTTTGTTTGTCCCCAAGCAAACCAATTCCAATTTCAAGGTTTGAATATAATTTAAATAAAAAAGGCAAGAGGATTCCTATACTATATAATTATGCAAGTAAAATGATCAAGAGAGGCATGCAATGCTATTCATCATTTATGAAAACCAAGCCTTGGCATTAAGAAGTTGCAATTTTGATACTTTATCTATCAAGTCCCCTAATCCATTGGCATCTATAAGGCTTATCTCTCGTATTGCTAAGTCAACCACAATTTCGTTTGTTTTGTATGAACTTGGCCTCATTCATTCATCAATGAAATATAAGTGCTTTCTTTCACCATTCCTTACATTTACTTTATCCAATATATTACTTTCTTTTTGTTTTTGGGTGCTACAAACACAATCAGCGAATTAAGGATCACTGTGTAAAAACACCTATTAATGATTCCTTGGGTGTATTAACCTTTCCACCACAAGATTGGGGTCACATGTGCTTGTCCTTGTTTAAGTTCACCCTTAAAGAGAAAAGTTTTACTATTTCACACCTTTATAAATAAGCGTTTTTCATTCAATTAGAAGCCAAGTCTACCACCGATTTTTTTTTCAAACATTTAAGCACATTTGATCAAAAACAACTTAGCAACAACCTTGAAAGCCTCTTTTATGCCCCCACATATCGACAAAAGTAGTTGATAAAGAAACTCTCAATCTTGCAACCTAAAAATGCCAATTTGAGGTTTAAGCAACTAACAAATAACATCAATTCCTCAATTAATCATGTTAAAAATATACTAACACACTACAAAATTCCTCTAACCAATTAAATCTAAATTCTATTCTTTTTTGAATTTGATGCATTCTAAAAGAAATCAAGCCCAATTTCAAGCATTTTTTACAAAATGAAAAAAAAAATAGAGCATATAAACACAATTAACTCAAAGAATCAATAAATAGTCCCTCCCCCACACTTAGTATGATAATTGTCCTCAATATTCAAAAATATAAGTCCGGATCAAACTAAACAAGCAAAAAGAACATGATGACAAGTTCAATAACAACAATAAAGCATAAAGTAAAAGGATATGGTTTAGAAAGCTTCTCTAATTATCGTTTGTTTTCGCTTACTTTGTCTTGAGTGCATGAATCCATCAGTGGCATGAAACAACAAAGGTTAGAGATACAACATATATACATGCTAGAGTTTATGAGAGGTATACATGTATGCATCAAAAGAATAACCTCTCACACCACATTTGGCAAAATCATGCAAAACAAAATCATAAACATGCTTCTATACTAATGCAAACAAAAATAAAACCATATACTATATGTAAATACAAGATAACCATAGTTTAATGCGTTATGGACATAAGGTAATTTAATGTCATTTCAGACTGATGCAAATGAACTATTTGGGATGCCAAATAGTCCTAATTATGGTTTATTTCAAAGGTCTCAAACGCTTCTTATAAATAGTTATTGGTTTATGATCATGCAAAATGATGTCTATATGAATGAACTTTAGAAATTATAAAAGGACCACACATTGAATGTTTGGGGTTATAAAGAGAATAATTTTTTGGTGGAAAATAATAAACTTGTTGACCCTCAACAAACTCACTCTCTTTACCTTTTGGTTTCTCATTTCCGCTCTCAACCCCTTTTTCATTTACCCTTCCTCTTGCATTCAGTTCCTTTTCAAGTTCTACTTTCTTTGAATACACTAGTTGTTTCTCTTTAGGTTGTTCCTCACATTGGGTGTCACTTAAAGGGTTTGATGGTGGAGGTCTAGCTACCATGCAACATGTCTCTAAAAAAATGCACCCTATTCTCATCATGATTAAGCAATTGTGTATGCACATTCTTCGAGAATGAAACTCCTCAATTTTCTTCCCCACTCTAAAGAGTATACTCCCCTTAGTAAGTCAATACAAACCCTACCGGTTGCTAAGAATGGTCTCCCAAGTATGATAGGGGTGTCACAAGCATCATCTATATCTAAAACATAAAAATCAGCGAGAAAGAAGAACTTACCTACTTTTACCAAGATGTTCTCCACAACTCCAAGCGGTTGCTTGACAGATAGATATGCAAATTGGAGTTTGATGGTGGTAGGTGTTAGCTTTCCAATTCTGAGCTTCTTGAATATGAATGAGGGCATTATGTTGACTAAGGATCCCAAATCACATAAGGACTCTGCATTTGAGAATTTCCCAAAGGTGCAAGGAATTGTAAAGATCCCCAGATCCTTGAGCTTTAGAGGGTATTTATTCAATAACACCACATTACACTCCTCGGTGAGTGCTATCATAGCATACTCCTCCAACATCTTCTTATTGGCCACTATCTCTTTCAAAACTTTAGCATAATTTGCCATTTGAGAAATGGCCTCCAAGAATGGTATGTTCAACTTTAATTTCTTGAACATCTCAAGAAACTTCTTAAATTCATTGGGTTGGGTGTGGGCCTTCAACCATTAAGAGAATGGAATATGAGGCACATCGTTGAGGGAATGAAATAGGTGGCACATAGGGTTTCACTTCATCATTTTGGTTGGAAAGGGGCTCTTTCCCTTGAAATTTTTCTTCCTTAATTTCCAAACTAATGTTAGGTTTTTCCACCACAATTTCTTTCTCCTTCTTTTTTCTAGCTACCTTTCCCACACTTGGCTCCTAAAGCTCTTCCTCACTCATCAAAGTAGTAGTCATCACACTTTCCTTTGGGTTAACTTAAGAGGTGCTAGGTAGCTTTCCTTCCTCTCTGTCAGACACGACCTTGGCTAATTAACTTAGTAGTCATCACATTTTGGATTGTGGCTTGTTGGCTTTTGATGATTTGTTCAACCCTTGCATCTCTTATTTTCATTTTTGACATAAATTACATGAATATATCCTCCAAGGGTGGCTTCTTATCGTGGCTCGCTTGTGGGGGAGGGGGGAGGGGGTTATTGTTATTGAAAGGGTGGTGGTGACCTAGGTTGATATCCCGGGAATCCCATAGGTCTAGATGGGTTGGTGTTGTTGGGATCTTTCCAAGAAAAATTGGGGCAATTTTGCCAACCCTGATTGTAGTTGTTTAAGTATGGGTCATACTTAGGTTAAGCATTTGAGAATCGCCCCACAAAATTCACATCCTTATAACCAACTCCTTCACCTGCTCCTCGGGTCACTCCACAATTAGCATCGTTATGCCCCAACGCTTCACAAAAAGAACATTGTTCACTAGGATTGACTCTTCTATTGATCAACAAATTCATCTTCCTAAACAATTCATCAACATTTGAACTCAAATCAATAAAAGTGGAGGTGTTTACCTCATGTACACCGACTCTTTTTCCTCTCACTGCTTTTTTTTGGGAGTTAGTGGCCAACATCTCACATATATCATACACCTCCCTGGTTGTTTTGTTTCCAAAGTAGCCACTCGTTGCTGTATCGACAAGATTTTGACCATGCATTGTAAGCCCATCATAAAAGAATTGAGTCAATAATGCCGAAGAGAATTGATGATGAGGACATTAACTCAAAAGTAGCTTGAAGCTCTCTTATGCCTCATGAAAAGGTTCTCCCTCCAATTGCGACAATGAGCAAATCTTGCTTCTCAACTCCACCATCTTTTGAGGAGAGTAGTATTTCATCATAAATTTATCATAGATCTCCTCCCAAGTGCCAAGTGACCTTTCTGGCAGGTTGATCAACCAAGTTTTTGCTCGGTCCTTTAAAGCATATGGAAAACACCGCATTCTCAACTCATCTTCGGTCAATCCATTAAGAGGGACAGTTTGGATGGTGCTATAGAACTCCCTTAAGAATGTAAGATGATTCTCCGATGATAACCCATTATATGACGGAAACATAGTAAAATGAATGGTTTTTAATTCATAATTTCGAGTCGGGCTCAATTTAATGCAAGATGGGATGCCCTAATCACCGGCCTTTGTATCTCCCTCATATTCATGCGACCCGATAATTGGTTCCTTTCAACACCTCCTTGAGCTTGCTCAACTTTACCATTCTCAACCCCATCTCGAGGACTGATATTCGCAATCAAAGGAAGAATCGATGGATCTAGACGACTTCTGCGACTCAAGCAAGCCTCAATGAAATCACTAATGATAAACCTTTATTTTTATATACTAAATGTCGAGTGGGTCTCATAGGTCACTTTATAATTCTAAACAATCCAAACATTTATTTTCATTAAATCATAACCTCTATTTAATACACAGTCTACTAGGATCCTATAAATTCAATTACACAACTTGACAGTATCAGTCATGAAGCACTAGAATATAGACACTTCAATAATTTACCCGCAAAACTGGAGATTAAAAAAATGAGTAATGAGTGACAAGTAGTCAGTGAACTAAAAACATAATTTAAAACTACTATATCTAGGTTTTAAAACTGAAAACTTTTTTAATAATTACTTTGAAATTTATTTTTTTTTTCAATTTCTGAAATTCCATTTTGACATATTGAAATTCTTAAAAATATTTCTTGTCTTTCAACACTTCTATTCTGAAATCAAAATTGAAATTCAAATCTTGGTTATATTTTTCTTTATGAATTCATACTTTTGATTTTAGATGATGCCTTGCAAGTGCATAAGGATCGTCATAGTTTTACCTTGGGAATATCTCTAGGGTTATCGAATTCAAGGGAATGTGTCTAATTATGGTCGAGAAATAAAAATATAAAACCATCCAATTGTTGTTTGTCTTCGGGGTTTTGGAAATGAAAGCAAGAAAGAAATTAAACACAAGAAACTCAATAATAAGAAAATGTTAGGGCTTTTGAGATAAAACCAAGGATTTAGTTGCCTAATGAATGAAATTGGGTTTTAACAAATGAGTGTAAGTATTCTCTCCATAAGATTAACCCAAGGCCTCTCTCTCTCACAGTCAATCAAGTCCTTCCTACACTTCATAGTAGGGTCTTTTCGGCCTCACCTAGTCTAGTTAGGTCCATTAGACTCCTTGAGGAATTTCATCAAACACATTATAGGCATAGATATATTTATATCATAGAACCATACAAGTTATATGCAAGTGACCTAATCCAAGCTTCTTCTTTTGATTTATCATTTGGGCTTATTAAAAACAACATTGTGGTGATCAATCACAACATCATTGAATCAATAACAAGTCATACTATCAACATCAACAATAGATTTAGTAATTAAAGCACATTAACAATAGATATAACAATAAAAACAAAATACCCATACAATTAATCATCGATTAAGGCAATATCAATCCAAGGTTTACATCTCTAAATCCTAACACAAAATCTAAGCTAGCATATTTACAAACCTTAGCATAAAGCAATAAAAATAAAACCTAAACATGATTCTCAACAAAGAAAAAGAAGATAAAAGAAAAGAAATAAGCTTCTCTCAATGGGTGATAGAAGCCTCCTTCAAATCCCTTTCTTTTTCCTCTTCTATGCCTTGAATCCTCCTTGAAAATTGATTAGAGAATGATTCTCTCCTTTAATGTGAAAGTCCAAGGATGCCAAAAATGAGGTGGAAGAGGCCTATTTTTAGTCCTTTAGGTCTCCCACAAACCTTAACATCATCCTTCCAAGTTGTGCCCTTTTCCGTCACATTTTTTCTCTTTAGAATGTCATCACATGCAGCCTCACGGTCATGAGCCATGGCCATGATTGGATTCACGTCCGTGATTGACTTTGCTCATGATCGTGAGCCAAATCTGGTTGGAAAGGAAGTAAAGTTTGGTGTTCACGGTCTACTCTTCACGGTCGTGATTCATGGCCGTGAAGGTCATCATAGTCACCATCACGATCAACATTCATGATTGTGATGAGCTGCTGCTTTGTTGGAGAATGGATGCATGCTCACGGTCTTGGTCATGGTTTGGAATCACGGTCATGCCTTGTTCACAATCTTGATCACGGTCGTCATTGGTGATCGTGAACCAATCACGGCCATGACCATTTTGGCTCACGGTCATCATCATGACCGTGAGCCTCCTTTGTTTCTTCCACTTGTGCATGTCTTTGGGGTTTCCAGATTGAACACCTTTTGGCCACGTTTCGCTCCTCATTCACTTTCACTTCTTTTGCATTCTTGAATCATTCAATCCTTATGCCTTTTTCATCATTTTAATTCCAAATTCATGCCAATCAAATCCATCCTACAAAAATACAAGAAATATATAAATACAACAATAAATGATCAATTGTAGGATAAAAATGCTAGAAATATTTGCTTAATATATATGCATTTTTAGCACACATCAATTTTGAATTAAAATTATATATCATAAATGTTTTATAAAATCATAAATTATTTTAAATAGATTCTTTTATTCCATCCTTACACCATTAAACCACTTTGGGTTATAAATTTAAATTTTACATTCATAATTCTATTAGTAGTTTGATTTCAAAAAAAAAAATATATTAGTACTTTTAATTTTAACAACTATT
>CAODLS013947994.1:0-11159 GCA_948243855.1 Flueggea neowawraea
AAAAACACTTATACGATCAGATATAAATGTCAATAACTACTGCAACTGCTTTTCAAGAAAAATAAAAGAAAATATTAAGCCTCAAGTACCTTACCCCATAGTTTCCCACAGGTTCTGCAGACATGATGCCAACATGGCGCCGCCCAAATATAACCTGCCCCTCATTTAACAGTTTTCATCAATAAACAACAGAATAATTTGCACGAAAAGCAGTGATTCACCCTATGCTTGAGGAAAAATAATGAGCATGTCGTGCAACTAATTATCCAGATTCAAGATAAATTACCAAACTAGCAGGACAGGACTTGTGTTAGTGTTATGATTTGCCAAATAAGCAATAATTCAACCAAGAGAAAAAAGTCTATGAACTTTTTGGGCTTACCCATGCTTGTTATAAACAGCAGATTTGCAATGCAAACTTGTCCGATTTAAGCAAAATTTACAATGGAAATAACCATTGACATGGAGATTTATATGTGAAAAATGAAGATCGCCAAATAAACTAGAAGTATCATATATTGAATGATTCAAATATGAAGATTTCCAATTATTACCTTCTCGCGCCCAAACGATCTAACTTTTCCATCGACGGCTGGACTGTGTACTCTTAAAAACTCTGCTGAAAGACTGAACTTACTACCATTAGCATATTCTACCTTTACCTATAATGAAAGAAAATCATACAGGACAAGGAAAAGTGAGCAAGCTGGTAAAAAGAGTCAAAGGACTAAGAAACATACTATTAGTCATTGATTCAACAAACCAGCCTATAACACTTCCAATCTCAGTTCTATACCCCTACTCCAAAATCTTCTTTATTGAGATTTACATGACATGAGATTATCGAGCCAAAATGACAAGAAATGCATACTAAATTCGATTATCCACTTTCACTGCATTAGCCAAGGGAAATCAATCTCCCTCCAACAAGTATGATCTTACATTAAATGTAACAAGTTTGCATCTTAAAATGCAGAGTTTGCAATTGGGTTATCAACAATAAATGGAGAATACAGACTGAAAATCAAATTAATTCAACGAAAACCAATCTAGTCCGCCTCAAAAAACAATACATACCACCTTTAATCACCATAATTCTGCTCGAAAAGACCCTCTTTGGCAAAGAAACAGCAATTCAAGTACCCATTTTCATATTCAGCACTCCATCCAAAAAGGGGGTAAAAATAAAAAACGTTACATTCATAAACTACCAAAACTTGAAAATTACTTAAAGGGCACCTCCATAAAATGACAAAAAGCACTTCCGGTGATGGCAAGACTCAAAAGAAACCATTATGTTCATATCTTCACAAACAAACCAAAACTATAAAAACTCCGTAGAATTGACAGGGCAAAGGACACAAAACATACACTTTTGGGTGGTTGCAGAGTGAATCTGGTAAGGCGAGGAGCATTCAAGCCTGTGTGGATCCTCCTCAACATTGCTTTCTGAATTGCTAACATTTCCTTCAACATCGCTCATCGCCTTCTCCCAAAGTTCGCAATTTGGTTCCTATGCTAGTGGGCCATGCTAGGATTACTTGGGACTTGGGCCCACATTCTCTTCCATTACTCTGGGCTTCGTTTTAAAGAGAACTTGACCATCACGACCCGTCGTTTGAAAATATAAGGTTTGGATATCAAAACGGCCTCTCGTTCATATAAGGTTGATAAACAAAACATCAAAATTTTAAGTTATAATTAATATCAATAGATATATATACGTACAAAAATTAATCTGAAATACTTAATCTGTGTTTATCTCTATTGATCAAAACTTATGGGTCACTGTAAGCATATATAAAAATAGCAGCTTAGTCATTTTGAGTCAGATTGTTTATAATTTAAATTTTAAAGTATCAAGTACGGCTTTTTTTCTTTTCTTGACATAAAAAATAAGAGTCGATGACTACCAGTAGTAACATACCCTTGTTTGGTGTGATCACTCCCGCTGCGGAATGTTCGAAGAAAGTATGGCTTTTTTTTTTGGTATGTACATATGATGACGACGTATTATATTTGACCAAGAGTAATGTGCCGTAATGTGTCACCAACACAAACAAAATCTAGGGTGGGAGGGTTGTTTAAATTATTACACTTATTGAAATTTAGCCTAATTTCACTTAAAAAGTATTATGTAGCGAAAAGATTCCGCCTAATCTCACTTCAAAAACCATTTTGTAGCAAAATGTTTTTCTCTAAATTATAATTTAAAATATCATCTGAGCCCAGTAATGTGAGATTCTTTATACCCTCTGCTCAAACATCTGATATGCATATTGGATAAAAGATAACTCATAAGGTTGGACAGAACCTCAAACTATTACACTAATATGGCTCTACCATCATATTGGATGCCCACAAAAAAAAACCTATTGGGGAGGGAATGTTTGTCTCTCTATTAATATAAATTTAATTTAAGAGACTATTTCAACTTAAATAATATGGAATTGTTGACAAGACCTATTCGAAAAGGTTAAAAAAAAAAGTAAAAAAAAAAGTTCTGATAAAAATATTAAAAAACAATAAAAATTATATAATAAATATTTAAAAAAATGTTGGTTTTGTTAAGGTAATAAGGATAATTTTATTTACATAGCTGAAATGTATAGATATAATAGGAGGACCAATACCAATTGGACTAAGTTTTATAAATGATCGGATATTGCACATCAAGGAGATTCAATTGGATAGTTTGGAGTTTGGTCTATGGCTGAAGCGTTCAATATATACTTTGTCACAAAATTAAATTAATTTCTCTTTTGTCACTATCTAGTTTATTGACACTTTATTTTAATATATTTGTATTCATTTCACAAATGACAAAACTGCAATTTCTTTTTTTCTTGCCACACGTAGCTGTGACTGAGACTAACATTCTAAATAAAAACACTGTCCTAATTTAATTAAGTATGATTAGTGTTGATCATGAATTAATAAACATTTAACCAGTACTGTATAGTTCACTCACATATCGTTCTCCAATTCATACAAATAATATAAAATATACACAAGTATGTAAACTTATGTACAACGAGTCTATTTAAGAAATTCTCGTATTTTATATTTTTTGCTCTGGTCATGTACTTAAAAGGATTTTATTACTCAAAGTCAATAGTCAGTTTAATTAAGAAATTTTTAAAAAATATATTTGAAACAGCTACGCCAAAATAGTCGTTACTTGCGTATGTAGGCAAGCAAATTTGAAAGATAAATAGGATTCTCTCTTATACAAGACTATATAATTAATTAAGCCACTAACTTTATCGAGAAAATAAAAATATTATGCCACTAGTTTTGAAATGTTAAACAATGTACATACCCCTAATCTTTTTTTGGAGAATAATTAATAATAAAAATAATCATAATGTCTATAATCATTATCTTTCTAATTCATAGATATTAGACAAAATCAAAGTTGAAATATATTAAAATTATAAACTAAAGGGACACTTGTTGGATTGATGCAAGACAAAATGACCCATTAATAATTATATGAACTAATTATCCTGATCAACAGAACATGTCCTCTACCATAATAATAAACCCATCTTGCTCATAAATTATCCATCATTAATTATCTTGTTAATTTTAATTAATGAGGCTGACCAATAATGATAGTGATGACGATGATAGGAAGTGAAGTAATGACGGTAGCCACATGCTTGCACTAATCTCATTAGCCATTAACGACCATTCACCAACCTTGATGTGCTGAGTGGATCTTAAATTGTTAATCTGTCACACCTTCGCATCTTATAATTAACCAGCTTTCACCATCAAATTTTACTTATTTTTGCATTTTGTTTAGCTTGTATGTATGTTTTACGATTTGTGTCTATCTGATGATTCGCCGAGAAAATGTTACGTTCTGAAGATTAAACTTTACGATTTTGTCAAATTCTCGACACCAAACCTTTGTTTAACCATTGAGTTACATCTTGAAGTAGTTAGTTAGTTAGTTATGCATGGAAAGATACTCGGTTTGGTGTTCTTTGGGGATAAAATTTGAGAAGGTCCACGAGAAGGTTCATCAGCAACTATTGGGTTGTTCGTTTGTTTTCTTCCTCCTCCAAGCTGGGTTTTGGTAGTTCGAATGTTTGTTGATAGGGCACTGCACTTAAATATGTGCATGTTGAGTTTTGAATGTTAATTAATATCAGTGGGTTAGATAGACTAAAAAATGATAAATGATATATTTTTAATTATAATATGTTAAATACGGTTGAATATACTAAAAACAAGAAAAAAGAGTTGTAAATTGAACTATAATCATAAACTTTATTAGTATAGCGGATGACATTGTTAGATGATTAAATATTCTATTTTTTACATTTTCCAGAGTAATATATTTTAAAAAATGGAGCTATAATTATAAAATATCAACATGTCATCACTCAAATTATCAAAACATTTAATTTTCCGGTCAAAAAACATTTAACTTAGTCCTTTTTTTCCCTTGAAAAAAAAAATATTTGGCAAAAATACCAGGTAGATGCACAAAGTGGCAATAACATAAATGCAAGTAGGGATATTCTATTTGTTAGCAACAACACTAATATTGTGGACAAAATAAATAGGTGGAGAGCTGAGATGAGATCAATTTTCTGATTGACCAATCAAGTTTCCGATTAAAATGTTTAATATTGTTAGAAGAGATGGATCGATAATTAAATTTGGCACTGCTTGTAAATATATAAACTCTTTTTATGTCCTTTATAGTTTATTATTCTCATTTGGATGCTTTTTTTTTTCATTAATTGTAAATATATAAAGTATGTGACGTTTATAATTCAGTGTGGCCCTGCAAATCAATAAAGAATATTCGTTAAAGATTGCTACAAGAATTATTTTGATTTCCTTTTCCTTTTGTTATAGCTTAGAATTGCAATCTTTTTTTGAAAGAGTGTTTTACTTACATCCTTGTAATATTATTGAGTGTTTGTAAGGTCTTCTAACAACCGTGAAATTAGGATTTGCAAAAATTTTCAAACCACCATAAAGTTTGAAATGTAAAGGGTACTTGTCCCTATTAAGCAAGTGTTGTATGGTGGTTTCTCCTTCACCACTTTGAAAAGGAAGTTAGTGGAAGAAAAACTCTTAAGGGAGATCTTGAGGAGTGAACGTCGGCTCAAATTAAACCGAATCACTATAAATATTGAGTTTATTCTTCTTACTCTATCCTCTTTAATTTACATAATTAACTTGTGGTTCTCAAAAACTGAAAAAGAATTTCAAAAATAGTTTTTTTGAAGGAACAAAAATATTTTTCTTAGAAAAGCCAATTCACCCCTCTTGATTTGCTATTTGGGTCACCTTTTCCCAATTGCATTAAACTTTCCATCTCCAAAAGTTGAAGATGATTCCATTATTACTCGACTATGAATGCATTCATATATGTAAGATCATATTATCCATTGTTTCTTGAAACGACTTCACATAATGTAGGTGAATTTTTTTTTGATAAGTTATTTTTTATTTATTTTTATTAGGAATCGAACTCATAATTTCTTATTATAGAAGTTGACTCCAATATCAATCAACTATAAGTGAATTGATTGGTGACGAACTCTTTAGCCATGAATAGATTAGATTATCGATTCCATGTATATCATGAGTGTCTTTTTGACCTATTGCGGTTTAAGATTCATGCACGTTTTACTTAAATAAATGGCTATATATAGGATCCATTGCATGTTAGCTTGCTTATTGCTTAGGACGACTTACCTTAAACTACCATTAATTACCAATCATTGTTGAAAAGTAGCCTTAGAGTAGTAATCAATCAATTAGGCACATTACATGGTGAAAAATACCCAAATAATTAGTGGAATATTAACGTGGCAGCGTAAAAACTATGTCGATTACTTATCAAAAAACTATTTTGATTCATAATTTAATATTACTTGTAAATCAGATGTCAATGTTTAATAGAAAAGCTTAATAGAATGTTAATTAAAATAAATTTACTAATAATTTCAAAGATTGTGAATTTTTTTATTAACGTTCACTTATATTAGACAAATACCAAAGTTACAAAATGCAAAATATAATTACAGAAATTAAACAAAATTTATGAAAATGCTTTGAAATCTTCATGAAGAAGGAAATCTTGGACACTTCACGAAGAGATTCTTACAGTTTCAAAGGTGACAAGAAAAAACCAACAACATCATTAATGACAGCCAGAATCAAATTAAGGATCAGGCGGCCCAAGTTAAAACATCGGACAAGGGCTGCAACTGCAATGACAGTGAAAGGACAAGAAATTGCACAGAAAAACTTGTAAATCATCATGTGGGAAAGAATTAAAAAAAAGCACAGCAAAAGAAATGAGTTAACAAATTAATTGCAAATAGTGAACTGAGAAAGACAATGATAAGAAAACAAACTGATCCATCCGATGTTTAATGACAATCAACTTATGATTAATTATTAACAATTATGTTTTGCTGAGATGAAGTGATCAATGATCCTGAATGAGATCACTGCAGACACTTATGGAAAGAATATGCTGTCGAGTTACAGTGGAAATTATTTTCCAGGAAGAAAAAATCATCTTCTAATTGACTGAAACAATCCCATGAAAGCAGAGAATCAACACTATTAACAAATTGAGGTACCAGCTCATCCTGAACAGAGTTAGAAGCATCATTAACGTTGCTGTTGCTATTGTTTTTAGACTCTTCCAGGGACATTGAAGTACTGTAAGAAGAACTGGAACAGTTGGTTTCTTGATTAATCCATGAATCCAAATCCAAGCTTCCACACAACATTTCATAGTTCTTCAACAGATTTTCTGTTTCATCAAATGCCATGTCGTCATTATTGTGTGTTCTTTGATGTTGTTCTGTTTTTACTGTGTTTTTGGTATCGGGTTGATCCTGCAACTGTGACTTGGTAAGTTCTGAACTTTCTTCTTGCCCTTTTGAGGAATTTGACTGATCATCAGGAATTTTCTCATCCCTGTTACATTTCCCTGAACTTTCCTGAATCGGCTTGTGAGTGACAGCGTCTAATCCCAGAAGCTTAAGTCTTTTCTTGATTCTTGTGTTCCAATGGTTCTTTATTTCATTGTCGGTGCGACCAGGAAAATGTGAAGCAATCTTAGACCACCTAAATCACAAAAGTTCCTGAAATGTGTTAGCATTCGAAGTGATACGCAAACAAAATAAAAAAGTCTTAGACTTTTATTTGGGGCCGGCGAAGAACTGTGATCATCTACAGCTAAAATCTGAACACATTACCTGTTGCCAAGACGCGAGTGAAGCTGAATAATCTGATTCTCTTCCATTTCTGTGAAACCACCTCTCTTTAAATCAGGTCTTAAATAGTTTATCCATCTTAATCTGCAGCTCTTTCCACATCTTAGAAGACCTTCATAAACACAGTAAAAAATGAACCCCATTTTAGTCGGAATCATTAATTGTAGTACGTGTTGTAAGAAGGAGAAAGAAAGCGTCGCACAATGGTACTGGAATCCGCTCCAACGAAGAGCCCAAAAAAGAGAAAAGAAAAAGAAAAGGAAGAGGATTGAGTGAAACCTGCAAGCTTGGGAACCATTCTCCAGCAATGAATACCATTGTTAAGAATAAAGTTCATGAGCTTGCGATCTTCCTCAATAGTCCAAGGACCTCTTTTCAATCCAACCTTATCACAACAAGGTTGTCTTCCCATGTTGTTCTTTTTTTTTCTCCCTTTCCACAAAGACTTCAACCTAATTATCAGCAGAGAAGAAGAAGAAGTGACCAATTCATCAATGTAAGTACGAAAAGTAAAATGGAGTGCTTTAATATAGGGAACTTAAAACTCAAACAAAGGTGGTGCCAGTTCATTCATACATTAGAAAAACATTAGAAAAAAAAAATATGTTGTTTTGAAAGGATAATATAAATGATTGAAAGGAGAAGCATTTGGAGTTGATAGCTTAAAAAAAAAGTTGGTGTGATTATAACAATAAATCAAGCACTGCCCTTATTGGAGACATTGTAGAGGGTCTTGAAAACAAGAAAATTTGGGTTCAAGAAATAAGAAACAAACGTGGGTCGTCCTTCAGTTGACAAAATTATTAAATTTTTTGGGGTCGCTAAAGTCTTCCCTCATTGTGTTAATTTATTGGTGATATTGGAAATTTGTAATGGGATTCTCTGGTCCCCTAAAAGCTCGTCAGTTTTGTCGTTGGAGGCAACTCTTCTCATTTTTAAGGACTTAGAGAGATGATTCGTATAAGATCAAAAAAGAGAGAGAGGCTTTATTTGTTGCTTGGAACTTGGAAGTTAGGCGTAAATCAGTCAAGTATATAAGGGTTAATCCATATTTAGTTCAACTTATAAGACTCGAGATATTTTTGAAACATGATATATAACCGAACTAAGTTTGGATAATTCAAAACTCAACTCGTGAAACCCTCGAATAATCTCAATAATAAGATTATGAACAAGGGTGATATATAGTAAGTTTGCTAACATGCTTAATAGTGCATATATAAGTCTAATCAAATAGGTAGAGAATTTGTTTTATTCGAAGAGATGTTCAAGTTAAAAATTTACTTATCAAGTGAGATTGAAACGAGTTTTAACTTGTTTAGTTAGCTAAACAAGCTAAACGAATTTATGATAAATTTAAATGTTAATATTCTAAATGCACAATGTACTGACAAATATATTAAAATTCAAAAGACTGACAAGTTGGGGAACAGGAACACATATACGTATGAGTTGATCCCTAAGCGACAATGAGAAAACCCCACCATTGGGTGGCAAAGAAAATGTTACAACACCAATTCTCCATGATTAAGGTTTCGGAGTCCCCAAATGTGAACACTGTATTTTTATAGTTAGACTTGTATACATCTGCTATTACATTGAAACATTTAATACAACTTGGATTTATTTTATCCCATAAGTCTCTTGGAAGGGCAAGTGAAGGTTTCAAGGGAGGGGCCATTGTCCTAGTAAGGATGAGAAGCATATGATTGTAGTGTAGTACCAGGCCAAGTCCTTAAACTGTTTCAACATTTCAGAAGCAATGTTAGTGTTGATTTCAATGGAGGAATATATTAAGGCACGTTTTTCCTGAATGAATGTTCCATTTCAACTGCTTATCTCTAAGCATGGCCTGGCTAAGTTAGATTAAGATAGTAGAGAAATTTTTTGCTATACTTGGTGTAAGATTCTACTCTTACACTAAACCAATCAAAAACTATTATTCAAATAATTAGTTCACTATAAAAACATGTTTCAAAACAAACAACAGTTTTTACATAAATGCGTATATAGTTAATTGACATACGTTTATAGCTAATTGAAAGTGTAGTCAAGATTTTTCCAAGATAGTAATATAGATACGTCTATAGCTTTAATTGACATAAATGCGTCTATAGCTTTAGTTACAATGGGTGCAATTTTACATAAATGTCTACAGAACTATTAGTTTTATTTATTTTATAATATCTACATTTACTCTATAATTTATAAATTACGTTAGCTTTTTTACTGAATAATAACTATTAATTTTCTTAGAAAATAAAAAGATAACAGTGTAATTCTTACGACGTATTTCTTGGCACTAATAAAAAAAAGAAAGGAAGTACTTCTTAGAAAATAACTTTTGTAGAATTAATTTTGCTAAAAGATGAATCAAGTAAGTTTTACTATATCTTGAAATATAGTAAAAATGATTCATCGAAGTATGCAACTTAGTTTTGATAAAAGAATCAGTCATGAATTGACTAAATCTATATATTCAAAAAATATATATTGTTATATATATTAGTTATTTAAAAATATATATTGTTATATATCTATGTATTAGTAATAATATATATAAGACTGGTCAAGGTCATATCTAATGCATGATTAACTTGAATTTGCTTTCTCAGTAAGCTTACTATAATTAATAACATTGATTACTAGCATTGATAATGTTCTCCCTAAAAACTGCAGATTAATTAACATAAATGAAGATACTAGAATAGTTTTTTATATAATTCAATTATGCTATTTTGATCAGATTAAAAAGAAAAAGAGACAATCATTAGCTTCTTGGTTCATGTATATGCACGTAAAGAATATTCTTGTTTGTGACCTTTTTTTGGGCATGGTGGGGTGTAAGTAAGGCAAACATATTAAGTCCATTGAGTCTTGCTTAATTAATATTATTTGACATTCAATAGTTTCATTGTGTCTTATATTGTCTATAATTTCCCTTGATTTCTTGGCCTGCCAAGATCATGAATAATATTTTTTATATTATTTAAGCATAACATTTACCAAAACCATTGTTTTAAGCCACTAAATTTAGTTTATTTTTTAATATTATTACTCCCTCCGTCCCAATTTGATATGCATATTTTGTATTTTGAATGTCTCAAAATATAGGTACATTTTTCTTTTTTGTTGCATTTATTATTAACGAAGTTACAAGTTTGTTCCTATTTAATTTTTGTTTTTACTAATTCATTAATTACAAACACAATTAGTCACAAGGCATGAATGAAAAATCGTATAGAATTAAATGATTTTAACTACTAAACTTACTATTTCTTAATTCCCGTGAAAATTAGTTAGTGCCTATCAAATTGGGACGGGGGAGTATTAATTTTTTAATTTGGTCATTAAATTATGGTTTTATTACACATTATGTAATACCCTGAATAATTTTTATAAATATTTTTGGATACCGAATAATTTTTACAAGTATTTTTGGATAATTATATTTTGAGTAATTATTTTGAATATTTATTGGTGGATAATTATTTTTGGAATAATTATTTTAAATAAATTTGGGTAAAAATTTGAATTTTTATTTTTGGTGATTGAAGAGTTAATTTTATGTTTTAAATGTTAATTGGGTGATTAATGAAGGTTATGAGTGATTTGAAAGTGATTTATTAATTGAAAAATTGTTGGAAATTGAGAAAGAAAAACCTGGAAAAAAAAAGAGGGATAACTTTCGGTTGGGTTATTCACTGGTTTGGTTTACCGGTTGGTTCACTGATTTAACCGGTTGGGTTGATTCATACTAAGTTAGTTTGGTTTATTTTTGTAAAATGGTTTGGGTTTTGAAGATGGCTGCAAAATTCATTAGTGGGTTGATTGAGTTCTTTTTATGGACTAGTTTGGTTAAGTTTAATTTTAAATTGGTTCGATTTTGACTGC
>CAODLS013948355.1:0-10690 GCA_948243855.1 Flueggea neowawraea
ACAGAATAGGCACTTCAAATAAATTAACCAACCAACAACCTAAAACAGAAAGAATTACATACCGGCAAACCTTCCTCTCTAAGTATATCCTTTGTTGCTTGCAACATTCCAGTGTACTTTGATGGTCCAACCATCTCTCTTCGTATCAAAGCCCAAGAAGTTGTGGGCTCCAATTGAACCTGTTCCATCAACATACACAGCCACGCATCCATCAAAACTAACTTATTTCACTTGATCAATCTTTCACGTCAAGTAACATTCAATTCCACTACACCAAACACAACTCAAATTGCACAAAAAACACACCCAAACTACTCAAGCAATCCAAAATTAGCAATAAAACCGAAGACTATAAGGATGAAAAATAACCTGAAATCTGATCTTGATAACATCAAGAGGAGACGTAACAGACCGAGAAATGCCTCCAGCAATAGCTCCAGCTGTAGCATCTAAAAGTGCCCGTTTCAAATGCCCTCCCTCCTCCATCTCCACACTCCAACCAATCCCCTCCTCTCCCTGGCCGCGACGCTATAACCTAATTGTATAATTGTTTTTTCCACAATACAACAAACAAACAAACCGTAAAGTCAAAATCTGGGTAACTTTAGGGTTTCAAAAATAGTCTAGAGAGAATTCACGGACGGATAAGTAGGTAAAAACCTGTGAAGAGACAAGGCAAGACGACGATGGAAGAGGAGAAACGCCGCCATTGAATATTATATATATTTTGTTTGGAAATATTTTTACTTTTCTTTCGCTGTGTTTTGTGGAAGAGAAGGGCGAGTGCTATTGGAGAGGAGAGCGGACGGAGCTTTATTTTGTTGGTGGAGGTTGAGGAGGAGGAAGGAGAGGAGCCAAGTCTGAATAACGCTATTCTCCCCTGGTCAAATATTGCTTTTTTTTTTTTAAAAATATTATCCTCAGGATTTTTCCAATATTTCCAGAATATGTTTTGTGGCAAATTAAATAGAAATTTGTAGATAAAATTATCCATCAATAGAAATGACGCTAGAATGACCCTTAGGGATAGTCCAATGCTTAAAGTAGTCGTTTCAAGTTAACATATCAGGATTCAAGCTCAGAGGAATAGCGAGGTGCTGCGGTGAAAAATGAATAATGTCTTCAACGAGACTATACTACTTTTTTGAAGGAAATATTTTTAAAAATATCTGTATTGGTAAACAAAAAATTTAAAATCCAATAAAATCATACCAACCAAATGCACGTTTGTAATATGACCTTGTTTGAGGGTAAAAGAAAAATGATATCTCACTTTGGCAATCAAAATTTAACAAATCATCAAATTTTGTGATTAGGTTTGGAAATAAAACCTTCAGCTTTAAACTAATGCTCATTCGTCTCAATTTGATGGGCACTAATAAAGTTGTTGTCAGTTTCAAAACCAATAGTTCCAGTCTGGTTCGATTTCGGTTCCAGTTTTGACTGGATTTGACCGGTTCAACTGCCGGTTCTGGTTCGGTTAGATTTTCTCTTTTTTTTTTTGAAATTTTGTTTTTAACCCTCTATTTTATCCCGTTAATTATTTTTCCGGTTTGTAAATTTTATTATATTAAATAATTAACTATAGTACTAATAATACATTGTATTCCAATTTTTTTAATAGTTTTCAAACAAATTAACTATTATAGTAGTAATTACATCACATAATTTTAAACAAAATAAAAAAAAGCTCATTATATTAATTAAATGTAATATAATTAATATAATGAGTTCCAATATTTTCAATTTCAAAATTTTTAAAAATTCTATTTCCACTAAAATTTTTCATTGATGCAAATATTAATTAAATGTAATAAAATAAAAAAATAACTAAATTAAACTATAGTAAAAAAGTGGAAGAAATTTGAAAAAATGTAATTGTAAAAAATAACTTAGAGAAATATATAAAACGTAATTGCAATAATAAAATATATAAATAATTAATAAAAGTAATTTAGAATAAAATAAATTTTGAGAGAGTGAGAATATAGAAGAGATTGAGAGAGAATGAATGGTGTAAAAATAGTAAGATGTGTGGAGTATTTATAGAGTTGAAAAAATAAAAAAAAAAAACAAAAAAAAGCAAAAAAAGAAAAAAAAAAGGAATGATTGTTGGAACCTGTGGTTCCAACAGCTAAACAGCCGGTTCCCAACAGTTACATGGTGGTTTGAATCGGCAGTTGAACAGCCGATTCCAAGGTTTTGGGAGAGGTCGAATTAGAACGGCAAACCTTCGGTTTTGGTCAGCCTGTTCCAGTTTGATTCCAATTTTGACCGGTTTTAATCGGTCCTATTCTGATTTGGTTCGCCGGTTCCGGTTCAAAAATAACACCTCTAGGCACTAACTATTTTTTATGAGAATTAAGAAATAATAATTTTAGTAGTTAAATTTATTTAATTCCATAATTTTTTTCGTTTATGTCCTTTGACTAAATGTATTAATAATTAATAAATTAGTTAAAAGAAAAAAAATAAATAAAAATAAACTTATAATTTTACTAATAATAAATATATAAAAAAAAGTAAAATATACTGATATTTTGAGATATCTAAAATAAAAATTATACTTATTAAATTAGAATGGAATGAATATTTGTTTCCATCTCGATGCAATTACTTTGTTTTTGTAAATGATCCAACCTATCAAGTTTTTTTATCAAAATATTTATAACTTACTTTCCTTTTTACAATAAATATTCTTTTGAAAAAAATTCTTTTTTATTAAAATAAATGATATTTTATAAAATTAAAAAAAATTAAACATAATTTTTAAATATATACTTATATTTAATGATTTATAATATATAATTTATATTTTTATTAAATCATTAATAAAAATAATATAAAAAATTAGTAGTATAATTAATATATTTTAATTATTTTTTTAATATGTATGTTATTAAATATTTAATATTTATTATAAAAAGGATGGAGTATTAATTAACAATAATGCAACACACTTAACTGTCTAATTAATTAATCCATCCACAGGGCGGCCTGGATGTGTTTAATTGGCAGTGTCGTTGGGCCTCCATACTAGAGCTAACACATCTCAGCGAGTACAACCCGCCTGTACGGGGTTGGCGTTGCATATCACACTGCACTGGTATACAATCATGTCACTATCTGTCACCCTGAACCTCTCCATCACACTCTCTACCCTCAACGAAATTCCTCTGCCTAATGCTGGTTGGGGTTTTTGAAGTCATTTTATAAAACGTTTATTTAATATTTTTATTATTATTTTATTAAAATTTTTAGTTTTTAGTCTTTTAATTTTTTCATTAGTAATTTAAAGTCTTAGTAAGAGTTTCGCAGAATATTTACTCAATTTTTCATTAAATACAATTTAATTTTAATCTTTCAATTTTTATCTACTACTTCATTTAATACTTTCTACTCCAAATTCATTAAAATGAAAAATATTTATTCAAATAAAAATAATTCATTAAAATAAAAATATTACATTAAAATAAAAAAATATATTAAAATTAAAAATATTAAAATAAAATTCATAATTTCTTAAAATAAAATAATAAACATAAAAACAAAATTTGGTATTATTCTTCACGATTATTTCATAGATGTTTTACCAAATCCGCTCAGAGACGATAATGTTGCTCACGATTACGAATATCGGTGAACCTTTGGATATACATTGCAAAGTCGGATTGACCTCCCTGTAATGCATTCGCTTGATGGTCGTTTCTTTCTCCTGTCCAGTTTGTCACGGCGTAACATTCGTCTTCAATGATCATGTTGTGTAATATGATACACGCATACATTATATTTGTCATATGATGTATGTAGTACAAACGTGAGGGTCCTCGTATAATCACCCATCTCGCCTGGAGTACCCCGAAGGCTCTTTCGACGTCCTTTCTAGCTGACTCTTGCCTTTGTTTGAATAGACTTGTTTTTTCATCAACTGGGTAAGTAAATGTTTTAACAAATGTAGCTCATTCGGGATATATTCTGTCTGCCAAATAATACTCTTGGTTGTAGGTCGTACCATTTACGAAGTATTCAACTGTAGGCGTCCTCCCTGTTAATACGTCGTTGAAGATAGACGATTGGTTCAGGACATTGATATTGTTGTTAAAGCCCGTCACCCCGTAATAGACATGTCAAATCCATAGATCTGCGCTGACCACATCCTCCAATATAATCGTAGGGTGTTCATGGTCACCTCGTGTATATTGTCTTTTCCAGGCCATTGGACAATTCTGTCATACCCAGTGCATACAATCAACGCTCCCGAGCATCTCTGGAAAGTCTTGTTGTTCTTTGTGCATTGTGTGGAGTCGCTGAACATCGACAGTGGTCGGTTTTCTCAAATATCTGCTACCGAAAACTTCTACGACACACTGACAAAAATTCTTCAAACAATGGTTGGTCATGGATTCACCGAGACGTAAATATTCGTCAAACAAATTACCAGAACAACCATATGTCAACTGTCGTATTGCAGCCGTACATTTTTTAAGTGGTGAAAGACTAGGAAAATCAATCGCATTAAGGATTTGGAAAAAATAGTCGGAGTGATTTTCGATGCCCTCCACGATCCGCAAAAATAAATCCCTTCTCATATGAAACTTACGCCGAAAAATATCATCATTGTAGGTGGGATTTTCAGAAAAATAGTCATGAACTAACCGTTCGTGACCACCCACATAATCTCGGTTAATATAGCGTCTTGTTTTTTTTTCATGGCGTCAGCTGGAGGATTCATCATGTAGTATGGTTTGCTGTACTAATTTCAACATCTCTTCTTCAGCAAGATTATTCCAAATAGATTGCTTGAAATTATCTCGAATTTTTTTGTACTCCTCGTCATCAGAAGAGGAGGAAATATTTGTAAGTGCAAATTCTTCCATCGTTTTGTTTTTGTTGTTTGAAAAATAATCGAGAAAATCGTTGGGATCCATTGAAAAAATATTTGGAGAGAAATTTTAGGAGTTGAGAGAGTTTGGGGAGAGAAATGAGTGTTTGAAATGAAAAAATGATAGAAAAAAATATGTTTAGGGGGTATTTATAGGAAAATGGAAACAACTAGCCGTTAGGGACAAAAAGAGTAATTTTCGGCCCCAACGGTACTCCAACGGTAATAATACCATTGGAGTAAATCTAACCGTTGGATCAAACAGATCCAACGGTCAGATTTAAATATTTTTTTAAAAAGTAAATGACTGGCCTTGGGCCTAACACATGTAGTCCGTCCTTCCACAGGAGAACGGGCTACCGGACTGGGACGCTGTAACTCGTCCCAGTCTGGGGGCTAGGAACCGTTACAACCCGACTAAGGCTACTCGTAACCCACGGTCCTTGAAATCGTCCCGCAGGACGTCTGCTCAGCTTTTTTATTGTTATTTTATTAAAGTCCCCAGTTTTTAGTCTCTCAGCTTTTTTATCCGTAACCAGGGGCTACTTTAAGAGTCTCGCGGGACGCCTATTCAGCTTTCCACTAAACACAATTTTATTTTAATCTCCAACTTTTATCTACTACTTTATTTAATACTTTCTAACCCAAATTCATTAAAATAAAAATAGTTCATTCAAATAAAAATAATTTGTTAAAATAAAAATATTATATTAAAATAAAAATAATTCTTAAATTAAATTAAAATAAAAAAATTACATTAAAATTAAAATATTACAAATAAAATATTAAATATTACATTAAATTAAAAATAATACAACCCATATTTTTCACAAATTTTTTTACAAGCGTATTCATGCAAACGTCGTACCCCGGGAGTCATGTTCAACGTATCTTTGTCGAGCATTGCTATGTCTTCCTTAAGCTGTTGATCTTTGAGATACTCCATTTTTTCTCGTTCGATATCGAACCGTTGTTCTTTTTCTTTCTTTCTATTAGCTTCTGCCGTTTTGAAAACTTTGCGATTTAATTCTTTCTCGAACAACATGTCATCCAAAATGGACGCAACTTCGGAGAAGTCGCTTGATGTCGACTTTCCTTTCCCATGCATGTTGCATTTTGCCTTTTGCTCGGTTCTTGACTCTTTCCCTTTGGCCTTATCTCGGCCCATTGGGTAAGCCTCTTGGGTTAGCACTCATTCGACACTAGGATTGGAGGCGTTGAGATCGAAGGAGCCAGAGCTAGTATAGGCACCTTGGGCATTCACCTTGGTTCTTTTTGGATCAGCCTCGGGGTCCATTGGACGTAAAATTTTGGAAATTACCAAAATTAGAAAGTGCGGGTTGATATGGAAATGAGAAAAATGAAACAGTGAGATTAAATTGATAGTTTGTGAAAGAGGAAAAATTTGATGGATTATATTGAAAATATTGGTATTTGGTAAAATTTGATGGGTTATTTTGAGAAGAAGATTGAGTATTTTCATTGTTGGAATCCATAATTTTGGGGGAAAAAAATTGGAGTGAGAGTAATTTGAGAGTGTTGAGAGAAATTTTAAGAGTTGAGAGAGTTTGGGGGAGAGAAATGAGTGTTTGAAGTGAAAAAATGATAGAAAAAATGTGTTTAAGGGGGTATTTATAGGAAAATTGGTAAAACTAGCCGTTAGGGGCCAAAAGAGTAATTTTTTAGCTCCCAACGGTACTCCAATGGTAATATTACCGTTAGAGTAAATCTGACCGTTGGATCAAAACGATCCAACGGTCAGATTTTTATTTGAAAAAAAAAAGAATATATATGTCAGGTGCTGATACTGGAGGACGGGCTACTGCAAGGGGATGCATCACTGGGCTACGAACGGTAGCCCTGTTCGTAGCCCGGCTACAAACCCCCTAAAGCTTCTTCTTGTTTTCTTTCTATTTTCATTTCTCCAACAGGTTTTCACTGTAATCCATCACAGTCTCTACCCTCAAAGATAGGATTAATCTTTTGATTAACTTGATGTATGGTTAAAGCCATATATTAAGTATAGTAAAAACAAATCTTTATTTCAGTCACTTCAAAAAGATATATAACTTTTAGTTTTTTTTTTATTTGAACCCAAAAACATTGTGAATGTTACTCATCTTATATTGCTTTATTGGTGACAAATATCAATGTTTTGCATTATTTCAACATTGTTTATGAGTAATAGTAGCTAGAAATTAGAATAGTTTTATGTTGTTTATTTTTTTGACTCATCAGTGATCATTTGCTACTATGATCAGGGCTTTAACTTCCCGTGTGGACCAAGGTTCTAGGATTTTCTGTTCATTGTATTAATGTCTACGGTTTAAAGTTGGTTCATTAGTGTGAAGATGGGTTCTGCGGATACCAGGTTCTCCAAGGGGAAGGGTGATCAAAGCGGAAGATATGGTAGTTTTGGTTTTAAAGACGGATATGCTAACAAAATTGGGACCAGTATTGGAACTATTGGTTCTGTTTATGAAGATGCAACAATGGTGTATGGTATGAGAAACAATGAATCTGGGGCTCGAAATGCTGGGAGTGCTTGTGTAGCAAACATGGTAGGACAAAATGAAAGAAATGGAGAGAAATGTTCGGGGTTTAATGAAAATAATCCGACGAATGGTGAATAAAAATTCGGAGATATGGTGTGGGGGAAAGTCAAGTCTCATCCGTGGTGGCCAGGGCATGTTTATGATGAGGCACTTGCTGTATCCAGTGTCCACGAGACCAAAATAGAGGGTCAAGTGTTAGTTGCATTTTTTGGGGATGATAACTATGGATGGTTTGATCCTGCAGAACTTTTACCTTTTGATGCTTATTACGCCGAGAAATCAAAGCAAACAAAGGCAAGGTCTTTTATGGATGATGTTGATCATGCCGATAATGAAGTCAGCAAGAGGGCTGCTCTTGGTATGGCATGCCATTGTACTTCTATTTTTAGGAGTGTTAAAGGCTTTCTTACAGTTGATGTATGTGGTTATGAACCCCGTGGGCTGTATACCATTCGGCAAATTAGGAGTGCCAGAGCTGGGTTCCAATCAGTTGAGATGCTAAACTTCGTAAAGCATCTCGCATTAATGCCATGCGCAAAGTCCCAAAGAACTGCTCATTGGGTTAGGAATGTTGCCATAGTTGTTGCTTATAGAAGAGCAGTATTTCAGGAACATGACCGGGCATACATTGAGGCTTTTGCAGCTCAACCACTATTTTCTGAAAACTACAGAACAGCTTTTACTCTGCCTAATAAAGTGACATCCCAAGGTAACTTTATGTCTTGAACTTTTCCATACTAATTTATCTGTGAAATGTTATATGGGAATTTGAAATAAGATGATCTGCACAATAATTGTTGTGAACATCTAGTTTACTATAATAACAAGTGGTGTTAAAACTTGTTAAAATTTCTAGTGTTACTGATTTTCAGCTTAGTTAGAAACATGTACCAATTAGATCTTTTTTTGGCCTCACCAAGGAGAGACCCATCCCTATATCATAAAATAGTTCTTTAGTTATAGTTGTGAAAGCTTAACAATTGAGCTACCCAGTGCTGCAACAAATTATCTTATAATTAATTTTGTCTTCTTTTTGTCCAGTCGTTTTGATCAGTTATCATGTGTTTTTTGCTTGTTGCGGTGTCAATGAATGGTCCAGTAGAGAGTGCCTCATCTCTAGGAATAAACAAGGTGTCTTCAGGGTCCATCACAGTCAAAGACCACGTTGAAAAATACAACGAATTTTGTGAACCAAAAGATGATTTTGATGCTACAAATGTCCTTGATCATACTCTTGGGCAACAGCCCTTCTCAGTTCCACAGGAAAAGGCATCTACAGGAGTTTCTAAGCTTATCTTGCAAAGAACAGATCTTTGCAAGAAAACAGAGTTCTCATTCCAAGAAATGATGGAAGTAAATTCGTCTGCAATAGGTAAAAGGCCTAAGCTACATAAACGTTCTAGACAAGAGTTGACTGTTGAGAAAGCAGTCATGGTCAATAAGATCAAGCTAAGAACTGATGGCCTGCACTATGCTGCAAAACCACCAAAAAAGCGTATCAAACCCGGTGATTATGCTAATGGTAGATGGGTTGGAAACTTTAATGGTACAGAAGAAAAACCTTCTGGTGTACTGAAAAAAACAAATGAGTGGAGGTCATCATGTGTTAAGTTTTCTGATGGGAAGTGTTTGAAGTCCCAGGGGGAGGATCACAAGGAAACTGTTGTCTTGAATCCGATGAGGCCAATTAAAAACTCACAAAAGAAGCAGGAAACTCCAGAAAGGGTTGCAAAATCTGCAGTGCTGGTGATGGAATTCCCTAGTCTATCAACATTGCCAACAATTCTGGAGCTGAAGGAAAAATTTGCACGCTTTGGACCGTTTGATCATATTCATCTTTTCTGGAAATCCTTAACATGCCAGATTGTCTTCCAAAATGAATATGATGCTCAAGTAGATTGTAGGTATGCTGTCAAAAACCGAAGCATGTTTGGCCGTGTGAATGTGCAATATAAAGTGCAAGCTCTGCCTGCCCCAGGCCAAGAGTTACCTAATTCAGGCGAGAAAACTGTACAAGATGCTTCTGATGAGGGCCCAAAAACCCAGCCGTCTTTTGTAACTTCCAAGCTGAAGACAAAAGCACCTCAGAAAAGGAAGCTGGCAAGGGTCCATCCAGAAATACCTATGAGCAAACCTCAAGCTAACAAGCTGCAGTTTACTTTTGGTGGTCCTGATAGCAGTCCAGATGTAAAATCTACAGTTATTGGAGATCGAAGTAACAACGCAGACAAGTCATCAGTCAATAGCGTCATCCAAAAACCAAGCGGTAGCTATGCAAATCTTATCTCCTTATCATCACCTCCTGCTATTCCTGGCTATAATGCAAAGAACTTTATCAAGCATGCGCTACCTTTGCCATACGCGTATTCAATTTTAGATTTTCACAAGAGCAACGATGTTTATCAGTTTGCTGAAGCTTGCAACAGGCAATATCTTCAAGACAGGAAAAGGAACAATCACGTATATGATACCAACCAAGATGCTGACATATCCAGTGCAATGTTGAGCCTTCTAAATCAGTGCAGTTCAATTTTAGCTGACTGGAAGAGCTCAATAGGGTACGTGCCTTACCAACTTTGATGCCGCTGGTATAAAATTGGTTGCTTTCAAGTTCTTAAGTACCTTTCATGGGAAAAAGGAATATGTAGAAAGGATAATTCTAATTGGTATACTGAGTTCATTATTTTGTTTGTCATCAAATATATTTTGTGGGTACTGCTCATAATTCCCATTCCTTCTTGCCCATATAAAGCTCAAAACTGGGAACACTTGTAAATGTCTTGCATATGTCAAATTAAAAAGTATGCTCCTTTCTGAACCTTTTAGATCTACTAGCATTACATTATTTGTAAACTGTAATTTTTCTTTCTTGGTTACTCTTCTTAAATAGAAATGTTTTGGATTTTTCCTCTTCTGACTAATTCTTTTGTCCACACAATTAAACCATGACTATAATTTTCTTTTGCCACTGTACTAGATATTTATTATACGACCTCTTGGTTTCTTATTCTAATTTTATCAGAGTTGTTGAATCTATAAGATCAATCAACAAGTGATACTTCTCCAACTTGTCGACCGAGTCAACTCAGATATAGGACTAAAGGTCAAGTGAAAACAAAATAACAGTGGATCCCGAAATTACAGAATACATCTGATAGAAGGATCTGTTAACCATGGTTAATAATTTGACAGCTTCATAGTTATATGAGCAAATCATGGAACCTTTCTTGTCCCACATTATTAGTCACAATGG
>CAODLS013949149.1:0-16006 GCA_948243855.1 Flueggea neowawraea
GAGTGTCTTTTTATGTCATATTATATATATATATATATATATATATATATATATATATATATATATATATATATATATATATATATACCTCTGATGTTTGACGGTATGTCGTCTGCTTTGGATGTAAACGTTTTGGCAAATATATTCTAAAAATTATAATAATTATTATATATTTGAATTTCTATTTATTGGACTCCTTTTGTTTCATTATGTTTTTGACAAGTTTTTAAATGTTTTATTCTTAGTAAATATTTTGAAAACAAAATATTTTTTCTAATTTATTTATTTAATCTGTTTGAAAGTCTGTTGTTTGTTTTGTTTGCAAAGAATTTCAAAATGAATTTCTAAACTACTATATATATATATATATATATATATATGGTTGTATACTAATAGTATACTTTTGTATACATGTATGTTTTTTTTGAAACGTTTTTAAAATGGTTTAGGTGTCGTCCCTCACTGAGATTTATCTCACCCCTTCCCCCTAACATTTTTCAGGTATATTTTGGCATCCAGCAACCGTTCATTATCTTGGTTCTCAGTGAGGTGTTCCATTTGATAGTGTGTGCCATTTTGGTCGGGCTTTGTATATTCTGCAGTAGGTCTCCACTCTAAGTTATTTGTTGGTTATGGATCTGTATTTACTATTACTTTGTTATTAGATAATTTTACTTATAAATATTATTTTGTATTTCAAAATTATGAAAATATTTAATTTTATTATTTTAGAATAATAGTTTAAAACTTTTAGTTATTCAACTATTTTAATTTGATTAATAGGCCGTTTAATAATAAATGGTTTTTTAGTATAAGTTATGTACTTCGAGGCTTGTGCGAGATAGGTCGAGCTTGTTTAGACGGTTCGCCAAGAACGCAGGCTACGACCAGATTTTGGGTCGTGTCAAAGGTGGTATCAAAGCATTAAGTTTCCTAACTTTGGTTCGGTTGTGGACCACATATATTTTTTATTGAGTCAGTCCGATTTGTCTCTCTGTATACCCTTCTGATATGTATCTCGTGTAAGTCCTAATAAGCAATGGAATGGCAATCCAATAGGGGGTGAATTGGATTTTTAGCAAGATAAACACTTTGTTGAAAAATCTTTTACAAATTAAAATAAATAACAAAGTTCTTTTCTAACCAAAAACAAAGTTAAATGCAGAAGCTCTAAAAACACCAATTCACACTCTCAATAATAAGAGCATTAAATCTCTCTTCATTTCTCTCTTTAATTTACATTTGTTTTATATTATACATTTAAAATCTTTTACAAATTAAAATAAATAACAAAGCTCTTTAGAGCTTCCGCAGTATGATTTGTCATTCACTTGCTATCTTATGCGCGTTATACCTTGTTCCAACTAAGTTTTGCGTGACTTGATAACACTTCTACGCGCCTTGCATGAACCTCACTAACTACTGTCTTGAAAGAATTGGAATCTACATGCCTTAGTCACCTTTAACGTGTGTTGGTCATCTTATCAGCATGCATTGTGGCTTGTTCTACAGGCGTTGACCTTTGTTCCAAAAAATGCACTTTCACCCAGTGATTTTACAACGCGTCTGGTTCCTTTTGCAACGTGCGTTGATGGCTTCATCTAAAGATCGCACCTTTGATCCACATCAGCATGTCAGAGAATATTCAAAATTAAATCCTGAGGAGCATCTCAAATTTGTCCTCATTCGAACCTCGTCAACATGCGTTGTATATGGTTTAACGTGTGTTGATGAACACCTTTGAAAGGTGATGCCTTTACTCATCAACGGACGTTCTTGAATCAGTAGTGTTTCTTCAAGAGAAAAACTTTCTTTGTGGCTTCGATGAATCTGAAGTGTACCCCTGATAAAGCGCATTAATGATCGTTAGCGCACTATTATGATTTCCCAGAAAACATACGAGAGGAAATCCGCGCGTTCTTGCTTCATCAACATAAACAAAACTTCCATAAATACAAACACCATTAGTGCACGCGCTTAACTCATTAGTGGGAGTTAATACCATTTTTGTCATTTTTTTAGAGTAAGCTCATGTACTATCAATGTGCGTTGGTGATGATCAACGTGCCTTGTATAACTATTTCAGTTGTTTTGTAAATCATCATCAAAACTTAGACGGATTTATCATGTTATCCATAACATGGCTCAACAATCTCTCCCTTTTTTATGATGACAAAAATACTGAAGAGCTTATACTCCCCCTTAGTTTATGCACATAAACTCTCAATATTACTCCCCCTTTTTTTCATTTATCAAAAAGGTAAGCAAGGCATTCATATCAAGTGAAATCATGTGAAATCAACATAAACAATTAACACAATTTCAGGTGAAATCAAAGATATTTCACTCAATATAAGGCATTCATATCAAGTCATAACTGAACATTCATGGCAATATATATATATGATATGAATATAAAGTATTTGGACAAAAGATGCAAAATGTGTGTGGATCGATGCAACTGGAACCAAGCTTTGGATTTCAATGGTAAATGAGCTTCCGATGAAGCCACATTTGATTGATTGAGATTTAAATTCTTTTGATCAATGTCTTGTTGAACAACATCTCTTGGACTTTCCTTTTCTAAGATGATTGCAAATGTTTGGTCTGAAACCTCGTCTGTGATTTGCATAATCTCAGGACTTGTGGATTTCTCTTACTCAATTTCCTTTTCTTGAACATTATGTTTCTCTTGCATTTTAGCTTTACCAATTAGTGATTAAGCTAAAGAACTGACTTTCTCAACCACCATTGATTTTAATTCTATTAAGTCTGTGACCTCTACATGTTGCTCAAAATGGTTTGCTCAGAATCCTGTTGCTCTTGAGCTTGTTCCTCAGCTTCTTCCTCTTCCATCATTGAAGCCACAGCTTAGCGACTCATTTTTAGCACTTCTTCATTCAATCTAAAAGAATTTGGGTTAACAGATGTCTCTTCGTGTTGAGGAGCTGCTGAGCTATGGAATGCCTTTTTTAGGCATAGAGAATGTACCTTCAAGCCTTTTCCCGGTTCTCATGCTTTCCAAGCTCTTTTAGGTTAACTTTTAAAGCTCCTCCATCCAAAATAACCTTTCTTCTATTTGAGTCTTAAACTTCCATACTATGCTTAAAAATTCTTTTTGGTTTAGCAGCAACTCTCTTGAAGATTATCTCCTCTGGTTTGGGTTTATGTTTCTCATCCTTTTTGTTCATAAACACATCATCACTTTTAAGATAAGGACGGTAAACAAAGCCTTTGTTCACTATTTGGAATAGTCTCATGCTCTTTAGGTTTTCTTGTCGAACTTTATGAGTTTCAACAACTTGTTTTTCCTTAAACCCAGTAAAATCCACTTTGAAATGGTCAAATATTTTTGTCAAGGGAATTGCATAGGAATGCTTTATTTTTGCAGCTTGGTCAAGTTCCCAAACGTTGGCTTGTTGAAGCTCCTGACTTTCTCCATTATGAAGTTAATAATCATTATAGAAAAGCGAATTGCTCTTCCATTCATCAACAAGTACATAACAATCTCATCTTGAAAATTCATTACGGTCTGAGTGTGAGACTGTGGGTTTACTACCTTAGCTAGTGCAAAATGCACCATTCTCCAATGAACTCCAAGATCATTTTGATCTAACAATTCGGCTTCCACTTCAACAACACCACATTTGTTCAACAAATGCTTTCGGACTTCATCCTTGTCCACAGCCACTAGATTGCCCTCTTCATCAATGAATTCCTTTTCTTTTTTTCTTTTCCTTTCTTCAGAATGCATCCATTTTGTGGTAATTTGAAGAGCTTATGAAGCAAGTCATCAGTTACACGAATTTCTTTTCCATTTACTCAGCTTTTGACTTCAACTTCAAAATAAATACGTAATTCATCCTCTTCATCATCTTAAAAGATACAAGCATTTGCATAAAACTCTCGAGCAAGATCAGGATGATAATTTATGCCTTCTTCACAAAATTCCTTAAACCCATAATTATCAAAATCAACAATTAAATCTAAACCCCCTTCCTTTAGACTTCGGAAGTCAAACACTATACAATCCAAGAAATTGCACAATTCTAGATTCTGATATCTTTTATAGGCACCAAAGTCTACAAACCTATAAGAATGAAACTCTTCAATCACATAATGCCTCTTAGTTCTCTTGGATAAAGGTGTTGATTTCTTACATTTAATCTCGAATTTCTGAACCCTTTCGGAGCGAGGTCGTTTAACCCCCTTAGACAGTTCACCCTTCTCGGTTGCAGAAACATCATGAGCCTTTTTTGATTTCTTCTCAGTTTGTTTCTTCATTTTTGAGAGAAGTGAGAGATTTGCAAATGAACCGTAGAAATAGATTTAGGGTTTTGGTTATTATATGTTAGCGTTTGTGATAGATTTCAGTTATTTAGAGAGAAAGATACTAAACTGCAGTTGTCACGACCCATTCCCGAGACCATGACCGGCGTACGAGGCGGACCGTCTATGAAAGCCCAGCCCATCCCGAACAAGCCTTCCAAAGAATCAGAATTTGCTACCCATCATTTAATTTTCCAAAACATTTATTGGAAAAACATTTTATAATTTAAAACAGTATATATATAACTCAATATATAAATATATACCAAATGTATATAAATCATATACTCTGGTAAAACCAAATACAATAAATATATTAGAGTATACATACAACCCAACACCTCACAGTAATCTGGTACGGAGCTCTACAAAATAACAGAAGCCCGAACAGTAGGCATCACTAACCAAAATATCTCTTCGCAGGTGTCCGAGATGTAGAATGTATGCCGAAGGCCAAATCTGTGAAATTGGAAGATAAAATCATCCACAACAAAAAATAAAACGAGGGTGAATCCCAGTGAGGAATAACACTCCAGAGCGTCTCATACATACCTCAAAGTCTATTTTGAAATCAGTTCGCAAATACCACAAGCAGTATTCATAAGTATATATATAAATATACACGCTATACAATAATAGCCTTTCGAAAATCCATTTTGAAACCATTTGCAATCACAGCATACAACATGCACAAAGGCGCATTAAAATCATTTAAGATTTTAAATCATCATTTTCATGTCAAAACATATACAGGCGATATGGGACTAAGCAATCGTGATATGGACTCTATCAACTATCACGAAATGTGTGGACTAGCCATAGTGATGAGGATTTGCTTCTATCATAAACAAATCATGTGCCTGATCAGGGCAACATGGCTACCGACAACCCTGGTAGCTGGGCTTTATCAATCATTGGTATACCAAAAGCTACATACCTAGCAGCACAGGTGTCCCCATATCGAAAACCGAAACGTACTATCGTATAGTATAAAATCATATTATGCAATCCAACATTTCAAATCATATCAAAAATATATAATACATATATATCAGTTCAAATCCAAAACCGATTATTACACAAATAACCAGTTTTATCTCAGCCAATCCTTTAGATTAGTCATTTTCAGATACATATATCCAACACGTCAAAACTAGTAAATAGAGTTCAAGTCACAACCAATATGTTTGAAGCTGCTATTCACTCACCTGGCAATCCAAGCCAAAGAACCAGTCAAGTCCCACTCGTCGGTGGCTGAAGTTGTACACATAACACATCATAAATATCACAATGCAGTACTGTGAAAAATACCAAATGCATGATATGCAATGCAAATGCAAACTCTCAAAGTCGCCTAAACAAATGAAAGTGAATCCATCACTTTCGAGCCAAAGATCATGCTCCACTCGGTCCCCAACGGAACCGAGCATACACATTAACTCAAATCGATCTCCTAAACAAGGATCCATCCTCCAAATCCACAAACAAAGTCAAAATCTTTCCAAATCTCAACTATGAATCTCGGACTTCCAAGACCCATGCCAAATAATTAGTCAAATCTCTTAACCCAGCTCAAATCTATTAAGATCTAACTCATATCTATCAAGATACATCAAAAACTACACCAGATTTGACAAGAAATTCAGTAAAACCCGAAACCCTAGTTGTAGAAAAACCCATTTCGTTCAAATACGAAATCCCATGAAATCGATGCTTATACTTCAAGCTACTGGTCTCAAACAACCATAATTTAAATTTCATTAACTCGTATTCCATTAGAAATGGAAATATCTGAACAAAATCCCAAGTTTGGTCAGAACCCTAGAATGCCCAAATGCAACGCGAACTAAAGAAAATAAGAGATTAATAGATGATTCTTACATCTGGAACAATTGTATAAGAAAGTAGAAACAAAAAAAATCACAAAAAAGTAAATGAGAAAGTGCTCTAGTGGTTGAGACGAGTTATGACCGAAGGAATGGTAGGTAGGGTATTTATAGGCTCATAGACTTACATGTTGCATTTCACGCACAGTCGCCCAGAAAGAACACATCTAAATGCACAGTAGGAGTTATGCGTATGTAGGACCGTACTCTAAGTGGGTAGTATAGCACACAATGTACATAGATGGCAGATCTGAAACCCCTCATTCAGATCTACATTCTACGTGTGTTTCACCCCCTATTGTGTGCGCAGAAGGCCTCAGCGTGCTCACAGGTCACACCCAAAGGATGAACTACATACACAGCAACCCATACAATGCACACAGTCCAAACAATGCTCTCGACCGACTCATTCCCGTCTACAGTACTATGCACGTAGATGACCTTCCGTGTACGTTACACTTAACGCACATTCACGGCCAAGTTTCAGGCCTCGACTACATGCACATTACCCTGAATTAAGCACGTAGATGACCTCCAAAGTGCAAAACACAAGCAGCACTACCCTCAAAACCATTCCAAACTCAATGATCAACATCCCAACTCGAAATCACTTTGGAATACTACGAGATTTTGGCTAAAATATGCGGGATATTACAGTAGTGATATGTAAGGATTGAAAGTAAATTGGAGAGAGGTGATAAAAAAAATTTTGTCTCTTTTGGGTGAAGAGATTTCGGCGGGATGGTTTGTTTTAATGAAATGAAAATTTGGGCTTGATATAAGGGTTTTATACTGGGCAACAGAACTACGCACATAGTTCCTCAATAACGCGAGCTAAAGAGAGTCAATTAAGGCTTACACACATTAATCATCATCTACACACGTTGATGGGAGATGGTGTTTGGGAAAATAAGATATCCAGAAGGTTAGGGAAAAACTTCTACGCCTGTTGCAAACCACCAACGCGCTTTGATGCCATTTTTATCAATAGCGCTCGTTGTTCATCAATAGTGCACCTTAATACCAAAATTCAGCTACCATTAGCGCACCTTAATACCTTACAACGTCAAGGATAAAGCTTCAAATACACTGGCTAAATAACCATCAACGCGCTTTAATCATATATCTCTGAAAAGAAATTTCTCCAATAGAATACTAACACATGTTGTTCATTATCAACACACCTTAATGAAAAAACACTACATCTTCAACTTCGAAACAACATTATACACTTGCATTAATACTTTATCAACACACCTTGATGCCAACAACAGTTCTCCTAGAGAGAAAATTCATCCACGATAACATGGGCTAGGGATCCATTTACGTGTCTTGATGATTTGAACCAAATACGTTCATCTGACTTCTTGATTCCAATTCTCATATTGATCACTTTTATGTATTTATAGGTGTATGCATGAATGCACATGAGTAAAATTATGCACAAAAAGAAATCAATAAAAAAATCTCCTTCTATGAAGTACAGAAAAACAACATGTGTATATAAAAAAAATAGTATGCTTTATTTACTAATAAAAACACAAATGAGTTTGAGTTCAAGGGAGGGGTACCAAATTTCCAAGTTTCTCCTTGGATTTGACTGTTGTGAAGCATATTCCTCCAGTTTCATCATCATCACTGGATCTGGAATCATCATCATCAAGAAATCTTCTTTTCCTCCTTTTGTTATGCTTCATCTTCAAATAGGGGCAGTCCGGTTTGACGTGACCCGGTTCATTACACTCATAGAAAATTAGTTTGATCATTGTTCTACTTTTCCCTTTTTCTTCTCTTTCTTATTGAAGAATTTGCAGAATTTCTTTGAAATATATTCCACAATATCATAATTAGATTCTTCATCATCCTCCTCACTTGAGCTTTCAATATGCTTTGAAGCTTTGAATGAAATGTCCAATTCCCTTTTCTTCTTGATTTTTCCTTCCTTCTCATCATATTCTTCCATACTCATTTCATGAATGAGTAGTGAACCAATTAGCTCCTCCAAAGGTAATGAATTTAGATCATTTGCTTCAAGAATGACATCCTTATTTGAAGACCATGATTTAGGCAAAGCCCTTAGAATTTTTCTCATAATCTCAGAATTTGAATATGATTTTCCAAGAGATTTGAGGCAGCGATCACACATTTCTTGAACAAATTCATTTTCCTCCATCTTGAATAGCTCATATTTATGCACAAGTAGAGAAACTTTGTTTTCCTTGACTTGGCTTATTCCTTCATAAGTAACCTCCAGAGTTCGCCAAATTTCTTGAGTACTTGAGCATTGTTAAACCTTGTTAAACTGAGATTTGCTTAAAGAACAACAGAGAATATGCATAGCTTTGTGATTGCAAGTGATGCGCCTTTTGTCATTTTCATTTCACTCCTTTTTTAGCTTTTTCACTTGTCTTTCATCTACAAGCTTGGTTGGCACATAAGGACCTTCCTCAACAAGATCTCAAATGTCTATGTTCTCTGATCGTAGGAAAACCCTCATCCTTGTTTTCTAATAGAAATAATCACTGCCATTAAAGAAAGGAGAGCAATTAATACCCAACCTTCATATCTATGAATATAATTGAAAAATGCCATTTTGGAATCTTTAAGCCAAAAAGAAATATCAAGAGCACTAGCTCTAATACCAATTGTATGTCCCAATAAGCAATGGAATGACAATCCAAGAGGGGTGAATTGGATTTTTAGCAAGATAAACACTTTGTTGAAAAATCTTTTAGAAATTAAAATAAATAACAAAGTTCTTTTCAAACCAAAAACAAAGTTAAATGCAGAAGCTCTAAAAATACCAATTCACACTCTCAATAATATAAAACAAATGTAAATTAAAGAGAGAAAGGAAGAGAGAAATCAAAGCCCAAGATTTATAGTGGTTCGGTCCTTCTTGACCTACGTCCACTCCTTTAGATCCACTAGAGAAATTCAATCCACATTCTCCTCACTTCCGGGTAGAGAAAAACCGTTTACACCACTTGTTTTTACGGGATCAACAAGAAAATTGTTACACCTTGTTTTTAGCGGGCTCAACAAGAAAAATGTTACCCTATTTTTTTACAGGTTAACTAGAAAACCGTTACCACTAGTTTTATAAGGCTCACTAGCAACCACTCTTGTTTTTCTAAGGCACAACAAGAAAACCTATCTACCCCAAGCAAATAACCTTGCTTGATACAAAATCAACCTAAGGATATGACAGATTTAAAGCTTACTCAGACCCAACAGTAAGATAACAAGTGAATGACTCAAATGAGTTATAAAGGTAGAAGTAAGAGAGAAACAATAATAGCAAAGTATAGGAAATGAATCTCTTGTCTTCTTTCTTCTCTAGGACGTCTATTTATCGTCACTCTTAGAAATATAGTCGTTTGAACCTCGAAGTAGATGTTGTGAGAAAATGGAGAATTCAAAATTAATTGGTGTCACCTTCTACTATGCGCATTCTACACCAACTACGCGTCTTATACCTTGTTCCAACTAAGTTCTACGTGACTTGATAACACTTCTATGCACCTTGCATGAACCTCAGTAACTAATGTCTTAAAAGAATTGGCCTTTACGTGCCTTAGTCACCTTCAACGTGCGTTGGTCATCTTATCAGCGTGCGTTGTGGCTTGTTCTACGAGCGTTGATCTTTGTTCCATAAAATCAGTGATTTTACAACGCGCCTTATTCCTTCAACAATGTGCATTAACGGCTTCATCTAAAGATTGTACCTTTGATCCATGTTAGCGTGCCAGAGAATATTCAAATTCAAATCCTGATGAGCGTCTCGACTTTGTCCTCATTCAAACCTCGTCAACGTGTGTTGTATATGGTTTAACATGCATTGATGAACTCATTTCAAAGGTGATGCCTTTACTCTTCAATGAATGTTCTTGAATAAGTAGTGTTTCTTCAAGACAAGAACTTTATTTGTGGCTTCGTTGAATCTGAAGTGTACCCCCGATAACGTTGCTTAATGATCGTTAGCGCACTCTAACGATTTCCCAAAAAATATACGAGAGCAAATCCGCTCGTTCTTGCTTCATCAGCATGTCCAACAACTATAGACACAACTTCTAGAACTACAGAGACACCATCATTGTGCACTCTTAAATCATTAACGGGTGTTAATGCTTTTTTGATTTGATCAGAGTAAGCTCATGTACTATCAATATGTTGTTGGTGATGATCAATGTGCCTTGTAAAACTATCTCAGTTGTTTTGTAAATCATCATCATCAAAACTTAGATGGATTTCTCGTGTTGTCCATAAAATGTATCATCATCTCGGTATTGTGACAATCATCTGAATATTGACATTTGCATATCTGTTATGTCTATATGTTATCTGTAGACATGTTTTTGAAATTCTTCATACTTTTTCATACTTTTGCATATATCCTTTTGAACTTTTTTGTACTTATGTATATCTTTGTATACTTCTGTGTACTTTTATATATCTTTGTATACTTATGTGTACTTTTGTACGTTTCAGTATACATGAGTTTGAACTTTTTTAAATTTATGTGTATTTCTGTATATGTCCATTTGAACTTCTGCATAGTTTGGTATATAATTTTTGTTTGATTCTATTTATGTGCATTCTATTGTGCCTCACATTTTGTTGGGTATGTTAGGTCAATATATTTGTTAGGAAATTCCCGGTATAGTAATTTTGAATATTTTTATATGAGAACTAATAATCCATATTTACGCCCGTACATGACAATCTAGTACTCACTATGTAATCCCAATAAATGTGACATAATAAGGATGTCATTGAGGTTATACAACTACAAGAATTTTAATTGATTTTTAAAATTTTTTTGAAATTTTTTGTAGTTATTTTTTTTTTGGAAAATAATTAGTGAAAGTATTATATACCAAATATAATAAATCATAAAGAATCGAGTTTATCTCGATTGAGATGCAACAAAAACATATCAGTAGAACACCAATGAAGCAAGGCGATGCTAATATCCACGTCTTGCAAATCATGGTAAGCCGACGAGCACGTGGTATATATGTACCCACAACCTAAATGCCACCGGGCGAATCTCTACACTGCAAGCAAAGAGGAGAAAAATCTATTTTTTCTCCAAGTGAAGCCGGCAGCTTTCTAGGGGTAGAGAGATAGAAAGGAAGACAACTCTTTTTCTCTATATTATTCTAATTGCTTATTGAAGGTTTCCTATCTTGTTAGTGTTTATACTGACAAGGTTGGGTCTCTCCTAACCAATTAGGAACCCAAACCTTAACCCTAACCAAACAAGTTTAATCAAACTAATTGATAACCACCCAAATTAATCAATATTGTTTTGGATTCGGGTTTGGGCTCCACCGATAAACCGGCATGGGCAAATCCGTTTTCTAACATCTCCCACTCGCACTTAACGGGACATGTCCATCATGTGATTAAAATGAATAAGGATTCATTCAACTTGAGATTCAATCTGTCATACAGAAAATGGGCCACACGACAGACATACGACGAGAGTTATAGTGCTGTACACTGGTTAAGGATATACAACAGTTCTCTAAACTTATTTCTTTCTCTCAAAGCTTGCTCATATAAGCTTTTTTTTTCTATAATATCCCCTTATCCTAGTCCATTTTCCACAATCGCCGAAAACTCATTGATCTCTAGAATGCTTAGTTAGCATACATTATTATGTTTCACTAGAAGAATTAATAGGCACCTAACAAACCATAAAACTTTGCGAATGTATTAAGAAAGTAGTCTTCCTCTCTTACACGATATGATCCATCATGAATTAATGTGCTTATCTAGTGTGCCCCATCTAGAAGAATCAAGCATGACTCTTTAGTAAAACACTAAGGATAGTATGCTAACTCATACTTCAATATGTGTCAAGAGTTCTAACGGTAGATAGTGCAAAAACCTATTTTTTACTGTAGGGTCTCACACTAAAGAAATTGAGATCATCTTTACAATAAGATTTCTCATCCTTTGGTCATGTTATACATATGGTATAAACATGTGCAATGGTGTTCTATCATCCCTATAAGGAGCGCATGTTTATTTAACGCCATTCAGAGGCTATTGTTAGAACGTAATCAAGCATTCTACCTTAGTTCAACCATCTCTAAGGAATACCTCTGATCTTAAGATGGAATTATGTTATGCCTACATAAGATTCTTAGCATTTGATTACTTAGTAATCCCTCATAGATCCTATATTTATGGTGTATCTTACAAATTAATCATACGACTTCATCTTGTAACTCTTACAAGGCGGCATTCTAGGATTATCAACATGCTCTCACAAACACATATATGTTCAAAATTTGCCTCATCTTGGCATTTAACAAAGAAATGATTAAACCCAAGGCAAACACCCCTATGAGTGGGCTACTTCTCCATCCAACATGTTTTGATATACCTAATAGTCTTAGCGAACATTAAAATAGTGTTCTTCATCATGTATTGCTATTAATGAATCATGAAGAATGATGATTTTATCACTCAAGTGAAAAATCAAATCATACATCGTTAAATGCAATACTTGACTACATAGTTCAATGTCAAATTTAACAAGCTTAAGTTCCTATATTCTGCGTAACCCTAGAGACTTCAAGTGTTCTTCAAACAAGTCTCTAGTTATCGATTTTGTGAGAGAATCTTCTATCATATTTACTAGGAACATGGTCTTAATTAACTTCTCCTCATGCAACCAAGTCCATTACAAGTGATACTTAACATCGATCTGCTTAATTTTCCCATGAAATTTTAGATTATTGGTGTAAGCTATCGTTGCCCTACTATCACTGTAGATAGTTATAGACTTTGGTGCGGTGGTTAGTCCAATGTTTTGTAAAACCTTTCCAACCATATAGCTTCTTGCACAACGACTTAAGAAGCTACATACTTGGCTTCCATGGTGGAGAGTGCTACACATGTCAACTTCTTGCATTCCCAAGAAATGGCTCCATTTCCTAGCAATAAGAAATATCCTGATGTGGATTTCTTATCCCTTATATCACTGCCTAGATCATCATATGTGTATCCTCTTAGTCGAAGATTGTCTCATTGATAACATAGCGCATAATTTGCAGTTTTCTTCAATTATTTCATAATTCTTTTCACTACTTTCCAATGTCCTTTTCCTGTGTTGGATTGATACTGATCTTATAAATTGATATATGGCTTCCTACATCACTTTTGTACGACACTTTTTTCATTTTTTTCAATGTCTTCTAGCATATTGGGCACATACTCTTATCAAGGAACTCTCCTTGGTAATTTAGGTGTCCACAGAATTGCAATTTGACATTTTGAATTTCTCAAGGACTTTGTTAATATAGGTCTCTTGCGAGAGAGGCAATAACTTCCTTCATCGATCTCTTGAGATTTTAAACCCAATGATGTACTCTATTTCTCCCATATATTTCATCAGAAAGTTGGACGACAGCCAACTCTTAATGCCTTTGATGAAAGGTAGATCATTCCCAGCCAATAGTTTTTCATCAACATACAAGGTTAGGATGACAAACTTATCATCCTTGCATTTGATGTACACAGAATGGTCCTCATCGATTACTTTGAAATCGTACAAGATTATCACTTCATTGAAGACAATGTACCATTGCTTAAAAGACTGCTTTAGGCCATAGATTGATCTTCTCAATTGGCAAACCTTATCTTCATTGTCTGGGATTATGAAACCTTAAGGTTAAAACATATAGATTTCCTCATTAGTTCCCATTTTGAAATGAACTATTCACATCCATCTGATGAAACTTAAGGTCTAGACTAGCAACTAAAGCTAGTATTAACTTTATAGATACAAATCTTATCACAGGTGAGAACGTCTCATCGTAGTCGATGCCTTCTATCTGAGTGAACCCTTTTGCAACTAGCCAAATTTTGTGTTGCATAGGTTTTCCTTCGGCCGATCACTTGATTCTGTGCACCCACATATTTTTATAGCCTTTTGTCCTTCAGAAAGATCAACCAATTCACATATTTGGTTGGCCTTCATTAATGCCATTACTTCTTCCATTGATTTCATCCATTCTTCCTTCACTGGTGACGATAGAACCTCTTTTACATCTACGTAGTGGTTTCGCTTCTTGATAAAGATAACACATCTATTCATCAAGATTTGGATTTGTACTCCCACTTGGATAAATTTCCATACTCCCATTGGAATTTGGAATTGTACTCCCACTCGAATCAAGGACAAGATCAGGAACATCCACAACTGTTGGAGGTTGAGATACAATATCTCTATTAGAATGTGTTGGTTTCATAAATCTCATCTAAAGTGAAATCTTATCCATTTCGCCTAGTTTAGGAAACTTATTCTCTAAGAATGCTACGTCTCTAGACTCAAATTCGGTAAATGTGTTGTTCTTTTGTTTCCTATTAGAACATGTCCTTTGGAGAGGTCAGTGTATCTTACGAAGATTCCCTTCTTACCACTTGGGCCAAGCTTCACATGCTTGCTTGAGGTGTCATGTGCAAAAGCGGCACAACCTCATGGTCTTAAGTGACCTAATACGGCCTTACATTCATTCTTTAATTCATATTTTGTCGGCATCCCCGATTTGGTTAGTACTTTGTTAAGGACATAGGTAGTAATGAGTAATGTGTCTGCCTAAAAGGAAATTGATGAATTTGCTTCTGCCATCATAGACCTAACCATGTCAAGAAGAGTTTGATTTCTTCTTTTAGCCACTCCATTTTGTTGTGGTGTTCTGGGAATGGGAAGTTATATTCCTTTTTTCATCACATAGTGCTTCAAATTCTTATGAGAGGTATTCTCGGTGTTGAACGTTTCTCAAAGCCTTGATCCTCCAATCCATTTGATTTTCAACTAAGACCATAAATCTTTTGAAGAAATCCAGTACTTTGGATTTATGGGCAATCAAGTATATGTGACCATACTTATAGTCATCAGTAAATATGATGAAATAATAAGCATCATGCCTAGCCCTCACATTCATTGCCCCAAAAATGATTGAATGGATTAGCTACAATGCTAGTTCTCCTTTAAGGCAACACTCATATACATGCAACTCAACACTTTATATGTTTCCAAGTAAGCTTGTTGTGGCTAGTCAAACCAATCGATCTTGTCCAATGTAGCTAAGTCTTTCATACCACAATTTTGCATTATTTTCAATTTTTTTAGAAGAAGCAATATACAAAATAAATATTTATTCACTTCATTGGGATCCAAATCCAAAACAATAAAGCCATCCGAATTGTAACAAGAACCATAAAAAACATTGTTCGAATAGAGATTAAAGCCATTATTCTCAAATGAAATCCTAAAGCCAACTTTCATCAATTGCAAAATAGAAACCAAGTTCCGTACAATTCATGGAGCATAGAGGGAATCTTTTAAAATCAAGGACCAACCACCTTGCCAGTTCAAATTGCTAATGCTAATGCCCTTGACTTCCACTTTGGAGTTGTTGCCCACGTATATCCTGTTGGGAACTCTACGTGTGAACATATCATATATGGCAGCGGAAACAAGTAACAAAACACGTAGAACATATCCAAGGAACAATATCATGTAAACAAAAATTAACAAAAATGAAAACATGCTAATAAATAAAACGTGTATGAATGGTTACCTCTAATCGCTTCGCACAATCGTCTCCTTGTTTTCACCAAAAGTAACAAGTTAAAACTTTACGTTTTAACCCCTTGAAGGATCTTTAGAACCTAGAGAAAACAAGAAATAGTGATGAAGAGTTGCTTGTACGGGAACTCTCTCTATCGGATTACACACGTAACCTATTGATTAGGTAGTGTGCTAG
>CAODLS013950600.1:0-13358 GCA_948243855.1 Flueggea neowawraea
AAGGTAGTGTTAAATTGGGAGATGGTGAGAAGCTAAGTGTTGAAGGTAGTGGATCTTTGAAGATTAGGATGCATGACGGAAATGTCAGAAAACTTGATGCTTGGTATGTCGATGGGTTGCGAAGGAACTTGATTTATGTTGGTGCTTTGTCGAAGCATGGCTATAGTTTCTCGAGAAGAGGTGGAGGAATTTCAGTGTGCAAGAGATCTTCGGTTGTGATGAAGGGTAAATTGCAGAATGACATTTACACCTTGATTGACAATTCGGTTGTTGCTAATGGTTTAAAGATTGTTGTGAGTTCTGCAAAAAAAAAGGGTGGAGTTTGAGATTGAGACTCTGGAACAAGAAAAAATTAATCAAGTTGATTCACGAGGTCTAGCAACAAGTATACGAAGGCATGATAATTGTGTTGGTGATGATAAAATGTCATCACTAGAGGACACAGGAAAAGATGTGGGGTGTTGTGTTGTTAGGAGTGGATGGAAAGCTAGCGCTAGTGGAGGCAAGTCCGGGATAGACTTGGTTCGTTGTTGCAGGACTTGATGCCCTTCGGGGTGGTGTGACAGATGAGTAATTCGGGATTCAGAGTTGAATGGGAAAGAAACTTCACTCCAAGGTGGAGAATTGTTGAGATTAGAGTGAATTTCTTGATCAAGATTGAAGTCAAAGCCTTATGGAAAGTGATACAAGCCAAAGAATGACAGATTTGTGAAGGAAAAAGGGTTGTTGGATGGACACGGGGAGCTACACGAGCGTGGGATTGACCGTGTAATACACTGGAGCCAGAAGAGACAAGAACCGGGCGGACACGGCCTTGGCCACAGCCGTATCCGTGCCCGTGTCTTGCCTTGTCGGGTCTTCTGGAGCTACACGGACTCGATGAATGGCCGTGTGTCGAGGGTTTGTGCCTGTGTCTTATCTTCATTGACCGTATAACCAATTCTGATGGGATTTAGCATTTCAATTAGGATTTTCCTAATTAGTTTTGACTTGTATTACTTGTTAACTATATAAGGGGGGCTTGAGAACGTCTTGGGAAGCCTTTGAACGCCGTTATAAGCCATTGTGCTTGTTTTTGACTCTGAATAGTAGAATTACTTGTACTCTGCCCATGGACGTAGATATCGAACCACGTAAATCTTGTGTTCTTGTGTGATTGCTCTTTGTTATTTCACGTTTTCTTCTATTACCTGATTTCTTGAAAAAAAATTTTGTCTAAATTATTGTTTTCCGGACTTATGAGCCTTTGAAAAATGATTAAGTTTGTGATAGCTCAAATTAGGGTAAATGGCGGCGCAAGAATGTGGTTGACATTGGAATTGGATGGTTTAGATAATGGCTTGAGTCGTAGACAAATCACTCTCAAACGAATTTCCATTCGAAATGGACGACTGGGCGTCTACTGAAGAACTACGACGGTCATTGTTCTCTCCATTGGGCTGAGGATAAAAGGAGATGGCCCAAGTTGGACCCACGTTACCATAATCGACGCCTTGTGTGTTAAAGCAAATAAGCAATGATGATATAGAACGACTGCTGGACAAAGTCACAGACGACCAATCGTGCGTTGTAGAGCGGTAGTGAGAAAAAGAAAAGGAAAATTCTAATTTCTGCATTGTCTTTTATTCATGAGTTGACGCCTGCTTGTTTTGTTTCTTTTCATTTGATTTTGAATTTGGAGCAGAATCTGATGCGATGATACGAGGATCCCAACTAAGAATCTAAGATACAAGCAGAAACATACGGCATATAAGCTTAGAAAATGACAGCAATTAGAACCAATGATGCTTCAACAGAATTTTTGATCAAGAAGTTTCTTCCAAGGCACAAAAAGATGAACAACTCTGTGGTAAAACACCATAGACGAGGCAATCAATGTTGTTATTCCATAACAAACATTGGATTAGTGATGCAATCGTTTTCATTTCTTCACCTAATACGTACGTCCAAACGCAATGCTTCCATTACTGGTAAAGCTTGGCAACCTAGAGTAACCACAATTTAGGAAATATTAGTTCCACTGCACTTGTTTGTCAAAACTTCGGTAATTTAACTACAACAACGTTATGCAACGAAAAATTGTTCGTTAACAGAAATTGAAAGCCTAACTCCCACTCTTGAAAGAAATCAGCTAATCATCCTTCATTTTGCTCTGCCTTCTCTTCAATGCTTTGAACATGAAACGTTCAATCTCCTTGTTATCTGTCATCATTTTTCTTGCTTTTGTTTCTCCTCCACTGATCCAATGCGATGACTTGATTGATAAAACTTGCAAGAAGACACCCTATTATAGTCTCTGTGTATCATCGCTGCGATCGGTCAATGGAAGTTCTGCCGCAGACGTGAAGGGTTTAGCGTTAATAATGGCCAACATCACCTTGTTAAGTGCAACTGATACTCTAAATTTCACACAGGAGCTGATCAACCAGACAACAGACACAGACCTTGAGCGACGCCTCACCTTCTGTGCCGAAACGTACATCCCAGTGGCTAAGTTCATTCTTCCCCAGGCCATGGATGCCTTGATTAGGGGTTACTACGGGTTTGCAAACTATGGGATATCAGATGTTGGCTTCGAAGCTGATTCATGCGAAAACAAGTTGTCAGGGAAGATTAAATCCCCACTTACTGATAAGAATCAGATGGTTCATAACCTCTCCGATATTACTGTGGCCATTATCAATGCACTGCAAAAGGTTGATTCTGCAGCCATACCTTTTCTCATGTTACTCGATGTCAGTAAGTATGATACTAGCTTGTAAGTTTTGTTATATGATCCCTGAAGTGCCATGCTTCTAACTGATAAATTCTTCTTAATACTAACCTTAATCAGCAGGAGAAACCAATAACATATTTGTTTTTTTATGTACTAGTGTATTCTACACGTGCGTTGCATGTATGGTTTTCGCCGTTGTAAATTAAGACAATAAAATGTAATTTCTTTGTTTGCTAAAAATAATAATTGCTCGTGATAGTAAAATAAAACAACAGATAGTAATTATTATATCGTTTAAGTATATCTAAATTTTGGAATTCAAAACAAAACAAGTTATCTAATTTGTCTAAACAGTTTATTTGATCGCAAAGAATTCATGTATATATTAAATATATTTAGTGCTTATAAAAGATAAGTGCTATAACAGATAAAAGGATATGGTTTGTTCGTTTTGTTTGAAAATTTCCCCTTATATTTTGGCGATAACAAAAAAGTGTAAAGTTTAATTATATAATTTTCTCTTTAAATAAAGTTTAATTATCTTTGAATAAATTTAATTTTTTGCATACCTATGAACTAAATGTAGCATATGTCCATAAAATAGTTTTTCAAATTGAAAATAAGCTAAATATCTGTTTTATAATTGGACAATTGGATCTATATCCAATTGTTTTAACAATGAGCTTATTTTTGTAATCTTCATTTGAAATGTACCTATATGATGTAATATATGCAAATCATGTAATAATTATATAATATGTGGAAAATGGAGTAGTTGTATTCTTATTAAAATATTGATACATAATAATTATAAACACTTACAGTAATCTATACTTGCACATCAAGCAATGCAATTGTTGGATTTTGTTGTAATTCATCATCTAGTTGCAAACATTCATTCTCCGCCAAATATCTCCATTACATAACCGGTATCCTTTTGAACCAATTTATTTTTGATAAGTAAACAAATAAGTTAAAAAATTTGTTGAATGCAAATAAATAGGTCCTTTTAAAGCATCATTCATTTTTTTATCATACTTACTTGGAGTCAACAATTACAACTTCGCTATTCTTTGATGTTATCTTTCCGTCTCTCATACTTTTCCTTAGACCTCTTACTTGGACAACAATGCCTATAACATGTAAAAAAAATTTATATAAGAAGATATGTTAGAACAAATATTTTATAAACAATTTTTGCTATTTTGAATTTACGTACCTATATATTGGTAAAAATCTTTAATTTCTCTTGCATCTTTTGGCGTCAGAAAATTGGGTAGAATTTTTTTATTAGAATTTTATAATTTTTCAATTCCATGATATCCGTGTTGTTCTTGATTGTTATTTCCTTTGTTTATATGGATGAATTTTTCTTTATTGTTTCTCCAAATACTGTTGCCAAAATATTTGACCCTTGTCAATAAAATAGATTTATAATTTTTTTTGCAAGATTTAATCAACAATTATAGTTGTTTGTAATATTTATGTGTTCGTCCATCACAATCAGGTTCACGTATTTTTGGCCTTTTTGATAGTACTCTTCTTCATCTTTACGTAAAACCATAACTCTCATGTTCCATTGTTTGTCTCCAATTTGCAAGATCTCTATTGTCTTGTATTTATCTTCCTTGGTTATGACTGTCATTTTTTCCGAAAAGAAGAATGACAATTATTAGAAATCAATTACTATGAAAATTGGATCTAGCATATCATACGTTCAAGATTGGATAAACATATACCAAAATCATAAAATGTTATTGCATTCTAAATAATACATATGGATTTCCTCTTATCATAATTTGAAGATCTTTTAGAGGTTGTTGGTCTTTCAAACTTTGAAAAAATTGAGCATATGGATTTCTTTTTAGTATTTTTTATTAGTTTTTTCATAATACTTCTATCAATAACAGAATTTTGAATTACATTCATTTGATTTTGAAACTCATTTGTAGTGTCAAAGAAGTATAATTAAAAAAAACATAAGTTATTATTTTTTACAGTAAAGAAGATAAATCATGATATGTTTGCCCTTCACCTTTGAAATTATAAACCACATTTTTCTATGAAGCAGGATCATTGTCAAGTTTAACTCTAAATGATGTAAAAGAGAATATATTGTTATATGCTCGTATATGTTTTCGGAATTACCTCGCTTCCTCTGATTATGAACTGAATAGATCATATAAACTGTGTGGTACATCATTTGAGGCAAGTCTAACTTGATTATTAGAGCAATAGAAAGTTGATGGTTCATACTCAAACTTATATGCTCCACAATAAATACACGATGGGACATTCTTTAACATGGATAAACTGTTGTTTATTGTCTCCCTTTTAAGTTATACTAAAACATAAAAAAGAATAATAACAATAGTGGATTATATTTCCTTATAATAACTAAAAAATAAGGGATTCTTTGTTTTTTTCTTTTTGAAGTTAAATATTAAATATTTTCTTCATTTGAAATTTGCATGAAAAAAGGGATTCTTTATTTTTTTGGCTATTTTAGCATCCTTCCTTTCAATAGTTCTTTTAATATATAGTCTCCTTCCATCATCATATAACTCATTGTATTTTTTTCCTCTTCTTTTTACATTCCATCCGGTAAATTGTATCTTCTAAAAAAATAATTTTTTGAAAATAATATACAAAAAATAAAACCAAATTAAAAATATGGAGTCACCAAAATAAAATAGATTAAAAATAGGAAGTCGACAAAAACTTTTTCTCTAGAGAAAGACACAAAATATATTAATCACATTAGTTTAAATTACAATCTGTTCAATAGGAAATTTGGGGACATGCTTTATCAATCATACCTAAAATAGAGCTTCTGTGATATGCAAAATTTCCCCTGTTATTGTAACACCTTCTCCTACTATTCTACCCTCTATCATATAATAACTCATTGGGAAATTAATTTTCGAGTCCCTTAGATTTGCCCTAATTAGTAGGTCAGTCCTCGTATTTTTGAAAATAACAAGTTAATTCTTCATGCGTGTTTTTTGATTGGCAGAGTTAACAAAAAAACAAAATGACCTAATTACCCTTCCTTAAAAATCAAAACCCAAATTCACACGAAACCCTAATCCTCTTTCGTTCTCTCTCTCGCCTCTTTCTTCCTCACCTTCACCCATCGCCTCTATCTTATTCACCCTCACTCTCGCATCTCTCTTCTTCATACCTATTAACTCGTCACTGCCTCTCTTTTCCTCACCCTCACTTTTGCCTCTCTCTTTCTCACCCCTAGAGTTTGTTTGTTCTTCTTCAAGTTGTGCTTCAGCGTCGACATCACAGCGAGGATGTTGGTGAGGACGATATTGGTGAGACCAAAGAGGTGGAGCTCCACTCCTACGCTGCCACATCTTGCACTGAGATCGATTGCGTGGCAACAACGAGAGGTGGGTTTCGATGCCTCGATTGAAAATGAGGGGTCTTGATTTTGGTTGTGGAGATAGTGTTTCCCACAAATGGGAAGCGGTTTCTGGGTTTGGGTGGTGGATTCGGTTTCAATTGAGTGGAAGTAGTTTCTAGTTTTGGTGGTGGATTCAATTTTAGGTGGGTGGTGGAAGTGGTTCTGTCTTGGCCGGTGGATTCAGTTTTAGGTGGTGGAAGTGCTTTTGGATTGGGTGTGATTTCAGTGGTGGTTTCGATGGTGAATGATGGTTGTAGTGGTCTCAGGTTGGGTGGGTTGTGAGGCCGTGATTTCAAATTTGGGTTTGATTTATGGGTTTCAGTAGTGGTTTAGGAAGAAGGAGGTTGTGATCAGCGACACTTGGTTGTTGAGGTTGACGCAAAAAAGCAGAGTTTCGGGAGAAAGAAGTGACGTGGAGAAGCGGTGACGGAGAAGTAACTCCTGACTTAGTTGCTTACTCAGATTCTTCCTAAGCAAGAAGGTTTGGCAAAACAAATAGGAGGGTTTCGATTGATTCTTCACCTGGTTGAAATGGATAGTTATTGCTAATGTTGTTGTGATTGTAAACGAGGGATTGAAGGGTTCAAAAAAATCCAAACTTGGTTGAGCTGATTTTTGGGCTCTAAGTGGTGCTATTACAATGTTGTTGTTCTTGATGCTTCTCTACTTTGTCGAGATCAATTTTAGTTTTGTTTGTAATACTTGGTTGAGTCGGTTAATTCTATTGATTTGAGTTAATTGTTGTACAACACCTTCAATAATTTGATAACTTTTGTTCAGTTTCTGGGTTTTGCTCATTTGTTCAATTTGTGCTATTGGTATACATATTGCGAATTTGGATCCTGTTGGTTTTTGGGTTTTAGTTGTTATCCTGTTCTTTGTTCTTTTTGAATTTTTGAGTTAAATTTGTTTAGCGTTAATGTGAATGATTAAAGAACATAAGAACAAGTTGCTGCAATTTTTTTTAGTTTTTTTTATGAAGAACACCAAGAACATGTACGAAATAGAATCAGGGGTAATTTTGTCTTTAAAATTTTATTTAAAATGAATCACGCAATACGTCAGCAATTTATTAATGAACTAATGACGGACCACTAACAGAAAGACTTAAGTGCAATCCGATTTTTCACATTAAACATGCGTGAAGGACTAACTTACTATTTTAAAAAATATGAGGACTGACCTACTAATTAGGACAAACTTGTGAGACTCAAAAATTAATTTCCCTAACTCATTTTGGCCTTCCATTCTGTTTTATACCACTCTTTCCTTTATTTTGACTCCGTCCACCCTAAAATACCTTCTCCTCACCATTTGCTCATCCGTTATAAACATTCCTCTGTCCTCCTCTTGTCTACCATTGACCACAGAAACGCGATTGCAAGTTCGGATAAAATTAAGGGACTAAGTATAATTTTCTTTAATTCTTTTGGTTCCATTGTAATTGAAAGATCTTCTCCTATAATACGTATTTTTTAGCACTTTTTAAGGACCAATTTTTTTTTTCCAATCTCTAAATTTCAATTCCTAATCGTATTAATTGTTTAATAAATGCTCTCCTATATTAAATTTTTAACATGATTAGGAGTTACAACTTGATTAGGAATGCTTAATAGTTATATGGATATTAAACGTTTGGCACATAATTTATTTTGTAGTTTTTATTAAGAAATGTTACAAAATCAGTTTATGTAAACGAACTCTAACCAAAATGATGTATACTTTTTTTTGTAAGAATTGAAATTGGTAATTATTTTCTTATTTGGAATGGAAAGATAATTTCTTTGACTTCTATTGATATAATTACATGTTCAATACATCTTGCATAGTTCATGATAAATATTGTACTAAAAACTATATCTATATGTGTAATTGTCTATATGTGTAATATGACAAATATATCTTTTATTAGCTTTACAATGCTTCGTGTCTTGAAATTATTAATACTTGTTTATTATTAATTAATTAATTAATTAATAGCTTAGAACATTAATTAAAATCTGTAATTAAGGAATAATAAGCACTTTTTTTAGGGCAACGTAAGTTTTTTTATAGCTATTTTTTTGGACAGTTTTTTTATATAGATATCCTCTTGGAGAGTACAAAAATAATTAGTAGTTATTTATTATTAATTAATTTAATTAATAGTTTCGAAAATTAATTAAAATCTATAATTAAGGACTAATAAGCTTTTTTTTAGAGCGACGTTATTTTTTATATCTATTTTTTCGGAGAGTAGGTTTTTTATATAGCTATTTTTTTTGAAAGTACAAAGGGTATTTTATCTTGTTCTTTTTAATTTTGTCATCATCTGTACTTTTTAATATAATATAAATATATGAATATTTCTTTGGAGGTTTTTTTTATAGCTATTTTTTTTTGGAGAGTAGATTTTTTATATAGCTATTTTATTGAGTATAAAGAGTATTTGCATTTTTTTTTTAATTTTTAACATTCATATTTTTTAATATAGTATAAATTTACTATTTGTGTGGCCGGCCTTCTCTTCGGCCCAAAATATCGGCAGGCACTTGTTGGACATTTAGAGCTCTTCCAGGTCAGCGATTAAACAAGTGTTGCGACAGTGAGGACACATGTTCATGGTCTGACTCGACAGGTGCATTAAACAGAGAAGCTGGCTTTGATGGACCACTGCTATAAAGCATAATAGCATATGCAATGCTAATTGTGACTGAAAGAGAGCACCCGATTTTACATTATTATTGTATATACAATAATTCTAGAAAGGAATCTGAAAACCCACCACAATTAAGATTTAGAACCAAGCTTAGCCGACAACAAAATATCTTTCAAATAAACTGAGTTCTACATCTAAGTCTCATTTCCAAACAAAACCATGAAAATGCATACCTAGTAAGTATTCCTCAGGTGGTTCAACGCGCATAAGCTAAAATCATATGCAAAACGATTCGATTAACCTTATTAAATCATTTGGCGAAGAACTCAACTTCTGATACGTACTATAACCCCCATCACACAGTTTGGTCGGATTAGTTGCCATGGAGGCAACTTAAAAGCAATGCTAGACCATTTCTCCTCCTACTAATCCAGCACTACATTCTTTTGGCAATTTAACTCTCCCCATTTTTAAACACTATACATACAGGGGATATAAATTACCAGCAAACTTTGAAATTCACAGGGCTAGTGGTTCAAAAGTGCAGGTGATATGGCTTGCCTCACTCGTTATCCTGGGAATTGTAAATTGTTAACCTTCTGTCCTTGATATAACTTGGTTATAGCCGCCTCATCTTTACCACGGCTCTTCTCAGATTAGCCGGAGGATCTGAACCAGTAACCGGATCTATTGCACTGCAGATACCAAATAAAAAACAGGTTGATCTCACTATAACCATAGACTCTCTCAATACTTTAGAAGCTTGAAAATTTTAAAAAGACAAGAAATGACATACCTTGGAGACCCAGAACTTGCTGCAGTTGAGTCATTTGTAGCTGCAATGCCAATATACTGGACTGAAATCAAACCACCATCTGTTGTTTCTGCTGATACAGGAGATCCTGGAAATTTTGCGGAATTAGCTCTAGATGACATTCCTGTAGAACACAAAATTGAGAAATTAACACATTTTGGCCATGCTAGCAGTTAACACTGATTTCAACACTAACAACTTGAAGAATGTTTATATGTAATAGTATATGAATGAGACTCTTAAGAGAAGGCTAAATATACCTTGAAAGAGTAGCACAAAACAGAAGAGTATGGTGAACACCATGGCAAAGAAGTTGCTATTGGATGATTGAGACTTTGCAGCTTTCATTTTCTTCAAAGCTTTCATTCGCTCAATCCTGGCTCGCTTTAACATGGTGAGTTCGGCAATCTCCTTGATCAGCTTCTGGTCAGCAGCATCCAATGACGGACCTCTAGGAGGTCTTGGGGGTTTCGGAGACTTCTTATTGCTCGACTTTTTGTGCTTCTCCTTCACCACTTTCTTCTCCACGGGATCAACATTCTTTTGTTCCCCGGACTTCCCTTGTTCTTCGGAGACAGCATCAGAAGTTGGCACATTCCCGGAAAAATTTACCCTCTCCCCACCCTTGATCTTTCCATCATCAAATGCACTCAAAACCTTAGAAAACAATTGTTTTACTTGCATTTTCACACCCGTAACAGGATCATTTGTCGAATCCTCTAAACCAACTTTCAACCCACTCTCAAGATCAACTTCGACGTCTCTGTCTGCGGTAGCCATTTGAAACCAACAAGCCAATCTCTGAATGTTCTTGTCCCACACTCCAAACAAGTTACAAACGTCTCTTTTTCTTTTTACTGTGAACAACTTATAAACCTCTATATATACTCAAAGCCATCTTCCAATTAGATGAAGTCAATCATCAAAATCAACCCATCACGTAGAAAAGCTTCTCTGCAATAGTAAGTTTCGGGCTAGCAGTGACAATAAAGGCATCTAATTTTAAAAATCAACTTAACACCACCGCAAAATTGTTATTCACTCCGGGCTGTGCATTTTCAAGCTTCAACAACAATCAAACATTAATTAATTAAACAAACAAAAAAACTGCTTCCCTTCTGTCAGCAAACGCACCAATCTCCTAACCAATGAAGGAAGACCTGCATTTGATCAATATAAAAAAAAAATTCAAAACATTGACAATAAAGCTTTAACATTCCTTCAAAAAGAAAAGGCTTTAAAACGAATCTAAAATAGAAGGCAACGAAAGTAAGAAGCAGAATTAAGGAACATGATCGGAGGAGAGGAATCGAAGCAACTAACGCACAAAATGCAGCGAATCAAACGAAACAATCAGAGCATTATCGTTAATACTATTATTATATGCAATCAAATGTTATTACATGCAATCAAATTCAAACACAACACTGTCCCCCAAAAAATTAATATACAAGAAAGAAAAAAAGGATCTTTTTTTTGAAGGAAATGAGAAGAAAAAAAGGAAGTACCTTGGAAAGAACGTACCACCAGATCCGATGCGGAGAAAGAGCAGAGAAGGAGGCTACCAATTAAAATTGATACCGAGAAATAAAAGGAAGCACAGTTATTATCTTATATATTCTCCGAAACAATGTGTGTGTGTGTGTGAGAGAGAGAGAGAGAGAGAGAGAGAGAGATAGCGGCGAGAGATAAGGAATAGACACGAGGGAGGAGGAGGATAACCAGGACTGCAGTGGAAGTTCAAAGATTTGAATTCTTTTTGGGAATAAATAGATTTGTGTATATTTTAAGGAGTTATTAAGTTTGAAACAAGAAATCCGAGTCCACCCTTGAGACCCTTCTCTCTCTCTCTCTCTCCGCTCTTCTCTTCTCTTCTCTTCTCTTCTGTAATGCAATATATATTGATGGTGTAGTGTTGGGTTCAATAAAAGCATGTGAGGCCGTCCGGGAAGACGCACCGACACCTCTTCTCTCCCGCACTATTTTGCTATTCTCACTCTCCTCTTTTGATTTCTTTTTCAAGTTGGTTGCTATTTCCACGCCCCTGACCCCCGCCCCTTTTTGTTTTTTTTGACGATGCTGGCCCCCTCCATTTATTAGTTCATTTAAATTGTGTATTAATGCTCGAGAGGGGTGAAGGAATATACAAGGTAAATAAACTTTCTTTTATTTCTTTTGGCATTTTGAGGAATTGTCGTCGTGAAGCATCTCCAATGCTACACTTTATTTTCAAATGGGAAAATACTCTTTATATAAATAAAAAATATTTTTAAATATAAAAAGTGAAAATAAGTAATATTTAATGGAGGATCTTTTCGGTTTGAATCTTGGGTTAGGGCTTAGGATGGGCAAAAAAAAGAGTGCATTTTAGCTCTCCAATTGTAGATAGTAAAAGTCACTCTTTATTCGATAAATTATAAAGAGAGTATTAGAGTCTTATTTTTTGAATTGACTCTTTAAAATAAAGAATTTTTGCTTTTTAAATAGTGCACCGATGATGTTTTTAAAGCATTTCATTTCATGGAAAAAGAATTGATTGTTACCAATTAGTTGACCAATTAAAACCTAATCTAAAAAAAAGAAAAAAGAAATGAACCCATATAAAGTAATAATTAATTTAAAACTAAACGGGATATAGTTATATTTGAGGCGGGTGAGAGACTGGAACGTGAAGGCGAAATTGGGGGGCGGGGGGTGAAGCCACGAATTCACAAGGCTAAAGACTAAAGGATAAAGGAGTTCCATCATAGCTGGATCAGAATGGGAATCAACTATGATTGCAAACAAAAGTGTCCACTTCTTTTAATGAAAGGGACTTCTGCTACCTTAGTATTATTGAGCCCAAATTCAGTACCCCAAAAGATTATTTGGTGGCAGACCCTCCTCACCATTTCCACCCGAGAGAGAGAGAGAGAGAGAGAGAGAACAAAATTAATTTTAGAATTAAATCCAACCTAACCTAATGCAATTAATCTGCAATTCAGTTTGGTTTACAATTGTTTCCAGTATCTTCTGTTGCAGTTCAAACCATTTATGTACTCACTAAAACAAGTCTTTATAGGCATCCTGTTCGTTCCTTTTAGCCAAGGCCCTAGAAGAGGAGACATGATGCCACCACATATGAGCATGCAAAACCTACATAGAAATCGCCTATCAGTGAACGTACAAGAAGATGGAAGATCGTGTCAGTTATCAATAAACACGTGAGGGTGTCGAAGGAAATTGGTTGGAGCGAGTTTTGACAGTTCACATCACCTCTACACTTTGATTCGAGGCAAAATCATGTGTACTGAGATTTTCCAAATCCAGACATGGCCCATAAAGATAGGATCTGCTTCATCAGACTGATCCAATTGGCACACAGTACCTAGCTTTTATAAGCACCAGCACATACCAGGCATTGAAAGATCTCAAGCTAAATCTTTAGCGTCCTTACAGTATTACGTGGAAGTGAACCTGAACCTACCAGAAAATACCAGGCAGGAAAACTTCTACATTACCCACTCGTCAGTGGAATCATATTATTACTACCCAAAGGAATCAGTTTCAAGAGTCAATTTTGATCTCAAATCACTTAATTCCTTGGCATCATCCAAGACATTGAAACAAATTTTTATTTGCTACAAGCAAAAATAGATATCAAAACTTGAAAATGGCAGCTCCACCGGACGGCTTCGAAGCAAAAACATAGAGCCCAAGGTCGTTCTTACTGATCACTCCTTTGTCTATCCTTGACTGGAAAAACTTCTCCTGGTAATAATAAAAAGGACATCAG
>CAODLS013951756.1:0-10269 GCA_948243855.1 Flueggea neowawraea
TTGAAGCCCCAGAATGTTGGAAGCGATATATTTACAAAGATGTAACATATTTCTTATTTCAAATTTCTGTTGTCAATGCCAATGAAGGACATGTCTAGTAAACCAAACCCTTCTGCCACCCTTCTCAACATAAAAGATAGTTTCGTAAGTTTTTGCAGTCCGTTGGCACAATCAACTTCAGAATTTTTCACACCCCGCACATTGTTGCCAGTATGTATATATTGCTTTGCTATGATTTATTTTGAGACAGCTAAGTTCGAGGATATATAAGAAAATAAGGTAAATAAATTTTAAATTGTGAATTTACACCAAATATAATTTTGTAGAAATTCAATTGAATTCTTTATTTTAAATTATAACATTATAAACATGAAAATTTATTTGTAAATGAATTCTAGTGGAAATTTATTTGCAAATGAATTCCACATTTTAGATTCATTTATACCAAACAAATGGTTAATGTCACGACCCATTTCCGGGATCCGTGATCAGCGTACGAGGCGAACTGTCTATGGGAGTCCGACTCATCTCGTACAAGCCTCCATATACAAAACGATTACCCAAAATCATATTAAATAAAATATGATAAAAACCAATTAAAGGTTTAAACATCATTTATTAAAACAAAACATAATATAAATTTTTGTGGAAATAATTTCAAATTAAACATTTGAAATACCAAATACAATAACAAAAACTAAAACCAATCCCACAAAAAATCCGATGTGGAGCATCTACTAATCATATAATAGGGCCCGATCAAAAGGGCGCTGACCGCAACGCCAGGATACCTCACTGAGCATCAAATGTCAACGATCATAATCCCCAAAAGTCACCTGCAAGATGATAATATCAGGGACAAAACAAACAAAGAAAAGGGGATCAAACCCAGTGAGTGAGGGACAACACTCCAGATTGCCTCATATGTGCCTCACAAAGACTGTTTTGAAAACAGTTCAAAAATACTACATGCAAATATAGTCAACATATACATATATATACACACCACATACATAGTAGCAGTTCAAAACCCTTTCGAAATCGTTCGCAATCAGAGAAAATAACATACACTAAATCATTCATGAGTTAATCAAAATCTTTCATGAATATTTCTAAAATCTTTCCAAATTTTCTTCAAAGCTTATCAAAGCTAATGTGTTTTCAATAATAAAACAAAATGTTTCAGAAACGTTTTATCTTATCGAATATTTCAAAATAAAACCTTTAAAGGGTTATGCCAAAATTCCAAGACAAAAGTCAAAAACTCTTTCAAACCTTTGTTGAAAGTTTCGTATCAGAGTTTAAAAACCTTTCTAGGTTTCTAGAAATTCCAAATCAAAGTTTTCCACGTAGACATAGCAAAATCCCTTTTATCTTTTATCGAAAACTCCAATCCATAGTTCAAAGTCGTTCTAACCTTGTTAGAAATTACAAAACCAAAACTTCGCCACATAGGCATAATAATAATAATATTATTATTATTTTCAAAAACATATATCACAAATAAGAGACCGGTAATAAACGTGGAATGATCTGTGCCACTACCACCGCAATAATGATCGTGGACTCAGCCACTGATCCAATAACAAATCATATGCCCTCGTCAGGACACATAGCTACCGACAACCCTGGTAGCTGGGCCAATAACAATACCTTAGTATAACAAAGGCTACGAACCCCGTAGCAAATGTGTTCCGTCTCCAAAACATTTACTTAATTTATTTAAATCCAATAACAAACGGTCATGCGACCGAGTATATAAAAAACAATGTGATATATAAGATATAATTTATATATCGGAATCAAATATTTATCAGAAACAATAACGATGTATCTATTTCAAAATTTACAAATCTATAATGACATGGCAAACAAACAGAGTATGCAAAACAATCAATCGTTTTACCAAAAACGAATTTCAGAATTTATATTCGAAATATACCAAAAATATAATATAATCAAATTATATTATTTTAAAAACAATTCATCTTTCGCCGAAATACAAAACCTTTCAAAGACAAAGTATCATTACTCTTTTTCAAACCCATATAGTTTTCCAAAAACAATTCAATAACAATCAAGTCCTCACATAGGCTAGATTTTAGGATTATCAATCCTTTAATTATTTCAGTTTACATGCAATAGCACAATAAAAACATATAAGTAGAAGAGACACAACCTATATGTCTGAAACTGTCATTCACTCACCTGGATGCTGAGCCTCAAAACTCTTAATCACAGACCATCGGTCGATGGCTGGTCACCTTGGAAACCGTACTGAGCTGAAACAAATATTTACCAATAGATCAAACACCGTGACTGTGGTAAAACAGAACATACATGAAATGCAAATGCAGACTCAGACGCTATCGACGTCAGAAATCCTATTTCGAACGAAGATCTAACACTCACAGCCCAAAAATCCAAATCTATGTAAAATTACGATTTGGTACCCGACTTTTGTAAAATTATATTTTTAGTCCCCGAACCTCGTAAAATTAAAAACTAGTCCCTCGAACCAGAGAATATACAAACGATTATTCTAAATAGTCAGATTTCTCAAAAGAGCTCTCGGACTTTCCAAATTTACAATTCTAGTTAAATTCTTCGAAATTACAAAATTATACCTGAATTCTCAAATTTACAAATATACTCTAAACATTCTAAAATTACAAATTTAACTTTCCAGTTTCTAAAATTACAAATCTGGATATCAACTTTTCAAAATTACGAAAATCCCAATCTTAGAACTTTATTCTCAAAACTAACAAACTTTCGATTCGGCCGACAAAAATCGAAACCAAATATACCTATGGGTTCATCTCAACCTCAAGAACGTTAATTCATCAACAATTTCCTCAAACAAACAACAAAATCATCAGAAATCAACCAAACCCGAACTAAACCCTAGCCATTCAAAGAACTCATCATTTCTTTTGATTTCAAGCTAGATTTATGTTAATCTAACCTCCAACAACCATAATCTAACAACCTACAACATCTATTTCAACAGAATCATGCAAAATCTAAAACCCATTTCATTTTCGGCCTAAAACCCATTTCAGAAATTAAATGCACGAAATGGATGAAAGGAAGAGATTAGAACTGAAATCTTACCTCCATAGACGTGTAGGAATGTTGGGGAACCAATGGGAGGCAGAGAGAATCGATCTGAGAGAGTGAATGTGTGAAAATGAAGGTTTTCAGACGATTTTACGAGTTTTAAACGACCACGGATCGAAACGCACCGTTTTGATATTTTCAAAGGCAACGTACGTTATTCTGGCATGCAATGTACGTCTTGGTGTCACAAAGTACGTTATAAAGTGTACAACGTACGTTGTCGTGGTAAAAAACACGTCCAGTAGCTTATGTTTCGAAAACGTAACTTCACGACGTACGTCTCAAACTCACAACGTACGTTGATCATCTTCCCTTTCAGATAACGTACGTCATTTTACCACAACGTATGTTGTGCAAGAATTCCAGTTAACGTACGTTTCATAATCTCCAACGTACTTCAGCATACTCCAGACATCATTCCCTTGCTTTCAAACATGAGTCTGATCATTCTCGATGTCCAACGACACCCAACCTTACAAAAATAACATCTTTTAAATATACGAACATCATCTTGAACATTCGAGAATCAAATCTTAACTGAGGTCATTCAAAATCGAATGACGTCCCACCGAAGAACTTGTCCGACTTGATCGGAACGCTACAGAAAATTGATCGAAACAGGAGGGTTATTACAGTTAAAAAGTCATAAGGTATTGAATTATGACTTTTAAAGACTCTTTAAAAGTTTGAGTGTATTAGATTATGACTTTTAAAGATTTAAAAAAAGTCTACAAAAATTAGGAGGTATTTAATCAGAACTTTTAAAGGATTTATAAAAGTATACTGATATTTAAAAAATCATGAATTTTTTATAGATAATAACTTTTACATATTTTGAATGATATTTTGTAAATGTATATAAATAAAAAAGTCTACTCAATTATCTTCCATTCTACCTCAAGACTTTGAATAATATATTTTAGTTTTATGAATTCAAATGCTTTTTTGTTCACCTTTGTGCGCAATTCTCTAAAAACTAATTTAACAAACTAGATGTGGGTATGCCATCCATGCGGCAATATGGAGTAATGTGATCCAAGTTTTAATAATTTTCTCAATAATTTATTTATGAGTTTTGCCTGTTGATATGCGCGTGGTATAAAATTGTTTTTTAGAAAATGTGCTAGTCATTTGGTTGAGACTTTGTGTTAAGGTAATCATATTGGGGTCGAATTGACGCTACGACCTTGTTCCTGGATCAAATGAACTATCTTTCTATCTAACATATTAGGGCTTAATATAAAGACCCATTAGTTCATCAAATATCTGTATAATAATTGACAAATTCCCGAGTAGACTAGATCCTTGTTCATGCCTAAGCTATTTGTAGCTTGCAGTATAAATTTTCTACATCAAGGAGCTCCATGGTTGGTGACTCTTTTTTTTTTTTATCAATAGATAATAAAACTTTATTATCTCCATCTATATTAGTTAATCAAGAATAAAATTTTGAACCATTTGTTGAGACACATGAGTAACAAAAAATACTGTCAATAAATAGAAAAATGCTATAGCTACTAATATGTAGAATGATGTTGAGCATGTGAATAAAAATGAACATTAATTTTTTTTATCATTGTTTTAATTTTAGTTATTTGGAATTAATGAAACTTTTTTTTATGAATAAATTATATTTTTACACTTTTTATGCTTAATTTATCAAATAAATATTTTAGTTGTTTATTTTAGATGTGAAAGAAAATTATATTAGCTTAAAAAAATTCTGAAGCATTTTTTATTTAATAGTGATAAAGTAAAAAGTTTAATTGTTATAAAAAAATCTTTTAAAATAAAGTTTATAAAAATCATTGATAAATTATAAACTCTACAAAAAATTTTTAAAATAATATCTATAAAAATTATTGACAAATTTATAAACTCTACAAAAATTATTAAAATCTATAAAATTTATAAAAATTATTTATTTAAAAAAATTTACAAAAATTATTAAAAATTATAATCTAATACAACCACTCAAATCAACATTTTTAGTATGAAAAATCCACAGTATTGACCGAAAGAATGCGTGCGACCCATGCATAAAAGAAGGTGGGGGTGACTAGGCATCAATTGTCGTCAAAAAGACAGTACTCCTCAATTATGCACTCTCTTTGCCTCAAAGTTTAACCTTTTTCTTAACTTGCCCACGAAGGCCACGGTTCCTTTTTCAGAAATTAGTTATCATAAAAAATACATATTTCGAAAAAATCTAGGGCAATCTAATTTATAATAATATTTCAATATTCAAGTATGTTCCAAATTTTCTAACTTACATGTCAGCAAATTCAATTATATTTTCTTATCCATGACATATATGATACAAATATTCGTACATCAAAAAAAATTTACTTTTGTCACCCTTTGATTCATGTCCTAATCAAATTCGAATTAATTGGATCCAGATAGACTATTGTCCTTTTTCTTTAATATTATTTTTATATTTTTTTAATGATATATCTTTTTTATATTTTTAAAAATTTAGATTAAACCTAATTTTATCTAACAGATAACAAAATAACAATATATTAGATTTTTTTTGATTCACATGCACAATGAGTGATTATTTTAATATATTATTACTCTTATGACTGTTAAATAAAACTAAATTTAATTTTTAACGTTAAAAATACAAAAAAGATATTAAACTAAAAGAATAATAGTCAGTTATGTCGGATCTTACATGATACGGATACTGGGTGGTCGGAAGAAAAAAAAAGAAATTTAAGACACTTATTAATAAAAAAAATTGGCAATGCATTTGTGGTCAATTGAATAATAATCTGTAAAAGTATATTGCAATTTTCTTATAAAAAACGAATAATCATTTGAAGAATTAAAATATCAATTGTTGTATGAAATCTCTATTTTGAACAAAAAAATAAAGTTGTTTTTTTTCACAGAAAAAAAATAAAGCTGGTTAAAGACTAAATATATTATAAATTTGAATAACTTTTGCTAAATATGCATATACAAAATACAACTACTATACCCAAATTTAATTTGTCTTATGGCTTAAAAACAAAACTTTTGCCAAAAACAATAAGTGGACCCACCTCACTTTTACTCTACTTGGAATGACCAATCACAAACGTCCACGTGGACGTCAACACAACCCGCCGACCACTATAACAATCCCCCAATCCAAACCCCCAAAATCAAAAACGCTAACCCCTTCCCTTTCACTCTCTCGATTGTTTCAATCAACGCGGTGGCTGACTGCTCGTACGGACGGTATCATCTATCAAATCAACTCAGATTCCATAACCAGTAATGGCGGCGACGGCGGAGAATAGAAAGCCCGTGTTTATTAAAGTCGAAGAACTCAAGCCTGGCACTACCGGTCACAACCTCACCGTTAAAGTCGTTAACTCCAAACCCGTCTCTGCTCCCAAACCCCGTCGCAATCCTATGGCTTTGTCTCAGCGTCCTCAGCAACCTTCTCTTATTGCCGAGTGTCTTGTCGGTGACGATAGTGCCTCTATTGTCTTCACTGCCCGAAATGACCAAGGTACCCCTGCCTCTCTTTTTGAACCTCCGTTTTTGAGTAGCTACAGTTTTTACAAATTGAGAAGTGTTGGATATGCTGGAAAGCTTATAGCGTTATTGATTATGGTAGTTTGGGATTTGAGAGTAATTGTTGGATGTGGCATTTATTTGATTGAGGCTTTTTTCGATCGGATATGTTAGATTATTGAGGAAAAAGAACATGTGTCAATTTTTTAAGCTTTTGATGGAGCTTACATTTATGATTTTGACAGTCAGGCATTGGAATTCTTGGTGAGTTTTGGTGAAAAAATTGGCCTTTTCTGTTAGGGTTGATGCTTATAATTGATTTTTTTGTGTGTCTGGTTTTGTGGTATTAGAATTGTATATCAGTTTAGCATGTTGCATATTCATCATATTGTAGCTCCCCATAAAATGCAACATTCTATTTTCTTTGTCTGTTTTATCTACCAAATTTATGATCTACTACTCCTAATTTACCAAAAACAATCACTCTTCGGACTTCAGGTCACCCTCTGTGTATGAGATCAAGGGTTCAAATTCTCACGATTAGTCTGTGCCTATTGTTTGCGTAGTGAACCCAAGGATCCTAAGCTGATTGAATAACATAGTAGTTGTTCTTTCGATAGTTTATGTTGATTTGATTAAATTTTTTGTGTTTTATAGTTAGAAATGATAACAAGTGTTATGACTTGTTATGCAGTTGATCTAATGAAGCCCGGCGCTACTGTGATCCTGCGAAATGCGAAAATTGACATGTTCAAGGGGTCAATGAGGCTTGCAGTGGATAAATGGGGGCGCATTGAAGTTACTGATCCAGCTCCGTTTACAGTTAAAGAGAGTAACAATCTGTCCCTGGTCGAGTACGAGTTGGTTACTGTTCAAGCTTGATAACTATTGTCTTTTCTTCGGAGGTGAATATTTTGGGTCTACTAGAAAAAATACTTGATTCTTGTTTCCTGGTTTTCAGTTCTCGAGTAAGAAACAGATTTTGATTATGGTACAAATGTTTTTGGCTAAGATGTAATTAGTAGTGACAGTATCGCAACATTTAAATATTTATCAGATTGGGAGTGGAGTAGTATCTGATATGTGGTCAGTTTGTTCATGATTTGTCAGAGCCCTTTTTTATTTCAATCAGATTTTTCTTATTACAGAGACTTCCAGTCTAATTGAATCTTAGACAAGTTTGCGTTGAAGACGACGACTTTAGTATTAGTAGGTTACAAGCCTCTGGGTGATTTCTATTTCTTGACTGTATGCTAATTGGACATGGTCTGTATACACCTGGGGTGGTTTCCCATTGAACAGGCTCGGAATCGTGGTAATTTTATTTCGAGGGAGGCTCGGAACTGTGCATTGAGCAATGCATAGTGCATGCATTATATGGTCATGTTGCCACAATTTTGTTTCAATTTGGCTCAATCAGGCATTTTGATATTGTGCCTAATTGCAAGACGATATTAACTTTTCTGAATCAAGAGGCACTAGGCCTTAATACACAGGTGTAAGATTTTATTAACTAATTCACTTAAAAGCTTAAGTTGATGCAGATCCTGATACGGATTTTGCCATGCTTAATAATAGAGAATGCATCTTTCCCGAAACAAAACGTTCATCTGAATCAAACTACAGTAACTCTCAGCGAAATCATGTGGCCAAGTAAGAACCAATACAAACTAGAGCATAGGTGATTCAACTGATCACGTCTTATGGTGAACTACGGAAAATTTTAACTTGGACACATTATGCCTCAGAAAGTTCATACAGATGAAATCAGTACTGGATTTCCACATCTAACTCAAAACTCAGTCAGAAAAGGATGCAATGGGATTCTTCAGAAACGAACACTTGCGATGCAGCAAATCCCAACCATATACAATTCACCCATCTACAATAGAAAGACAAGAAACTCGTAAAAAGATGCGAGCACGAAGGATAAATGAGGCAAAACCTAGTTAAAGCCTACAAGCCAGAGCCAACAAACAAGATTTGAAGTAAATCACGAGCATGACAACATGAAGAAAGATCGAGACAAGTCGACCATGCCAGAATTGCAAACAAAGCGTTACAGCCCTAGGCACAGAAAAAGATAAAGTCAGAAATGAACTGGAGAATGCACTCAAGAACTGAGTGCTTGATGACTCAAAAGATAAGTGGCCAATACAATCTACACGAATCTAAACGGCTTCAAGGAAACAAGTTTGTTTGAAGGATTGCCTGCTAAGGATATCACAAATTGCAGATAACAACTATGAAAAACCTACGAAAATAATAAAACAACAGCTGAATTAAATAAGAAGATTCACGTTGATACTGACATTCTAACCACATCTACACTTGATTCACAACCATCATGGTGAAGAAATCATAAAAGAACACTAAAATTGTTCTCACGAAGTTTAGTACAATCAGGTTCTCATACTAATAGTTTCATGGCGAAAAAGAACAGGAATATGATGAAGAAAAGAAAAGCTTTCCAAAAGCATGTTCATTCAACACTTAATTTGCAATCATCGTTCTCTTAGAGTGCATGGACTTTTAACCAAAACTTCTCCCGAACCCACTGGATATTCATCATGCATCTTTGTTGCAAGCTGATTAAATCAGAGATATTAGTTTGATGCATAAACAATCTCATTAACATGAATATTATTTAATGCACAAAAGGGTAAACATGATAATTTATTTCAACGATCTTTAATACAACTTCTGAACCGAAGACTAAGAACTACATGCAATTATAAAACATCACAAAAGTAGTATCTCTGCGTCTTAGTGAAAGACATTGTTTTCCTAATTTATCTAAGTGCTGAAGTTCAGAATCCGACTTCTCTATTTGGCAGCTCATTCAAAACTTCTAAAGGGTGAATTTGTAATAAAACTTGCTCAACTTCTCGAAACATTCATCACACATCATCATTGCAAGCTGATTGAGTAAAAATGATTAGTATGTTCCCTCAAAGGTCATGTCAACTCTATTCTTAAATCAAATTAACAAGAAAAGCTTTAAAAGAACACAACTCATCAGTGACTACAACTCCAATTAATGGCTTAAGATCCTTACAACAGAAAATTTTCAAGAATCCCAATCACTCTACATCATTATTTCAAAAAAAGTGATGTTGCCTAGTTTATAGATGATATAAGTTCCCACTAGTTTAAAAGGCTCAAAAATATAAATTATCCAAGTAATTCCTTCTTTGCCTCCCGATCTTCATCTAGTCTTGTCTTGTCCTACAACATGAAAAGAGATGCATATGCACTTTCTCATAAAAAACAAAGTCCGAAAAGAAAATAAAGAAGAAACTACTAGGAATTGGAACTAAACTAAATGACCTAGTGTCCCCCACTCATGAAACAACCACCAAGGGACAAAATAAGCATGCCATTTATTGGGCGCTTTATAATAATACAGATGATAAGTATATTAAATAAATCTCTCCCGGGATCTCAATGTATTCCCATTAGAGATTGCTGAACCTAAATCCAGCAAACACCAACTTACCAGCAAATTAAAAGGAAGAAAAGAACATCAATGGAGATTACAAACGTTGCTAGATACCTAAATCCAACAATAAAACCCAATCGTTAGGCAACCTATAAGCAAACCTACTCCGTATGCACATAAGGAAGGCAAAG
>CAODLS013953470.1:0-12151 GCA_948243855.1 Flueggea neowawraea
TTGTATATGTTGATATGCATGGATCATTTGGCAGAATTATGGATGAAACTTTTTGTTTATTCCGCTACGTTATATGCTTATGAATGTCATTAAGTGGTCTTGAATTCCAACAGAGTTTTGTCTGTGTCTTACCAGTTTCGGAGGCAAATGCATCAAAGAGGTGAAACGACGAAGTTTTAAAGCAAGACACGGTTTGGGAACCGAAGATAAGGCCTTGTAATTTTCGTATCGGGCCGTGTCTTGCTAGAACACACCATTTCGACCTATTTAAGCTTGGAATGAACCCTAATCAAAGAGAGTCGCCATTGACACACAAAAATAGAGCTCTAGGGAGGGAGAGAGCTGGGTTTCAAGGGAAGAATGCCTTTGGAGTGGATTTTCTTCAAGATTGAAATGATTTCATGAAGATTAATGGAATCTCAATAGGTTCTTTCTTTCTATCTTATTTCCATTTTGTTTTTGTTGATTTATCTACTGCAATTATGAACTAGACTTGTATGCATTTGGTTATGATGAACCCTAGGATGAATTCGTGATTGGGTTTTGTTATTTTGTTGCTTTGCTTAGGAATTGAGACTCATCTATGATTTATAATATTGTGTTGTTGGATTGATTATACTGATGTTTTGATTCAACAATTGATTGCATGCGTGAGAATCGAGAGATTTATCATGTGTTTTGAATTGCTCATAGGTGATAGGAGTTGCACGTAAACCTAGAGATAGGATGGCATAAATCTTTCAGATTAAGGTCAAACTTAATATGGGAATTCATTAATCCTCGTTAATGCAACGTGGGGGTATTAATTAGGAAGATATTTGGGTTAATCAACTTGATGTTAGATGTTAACTGACTTGAGAGAGAGGTTAATGTATGTTAGGAATTTCTACGGTCCAATTGTATGAACAAGTGACTTACTGACGAGGTCGGTTTTGCTTAGGTAGTCCTAGAGAAATTCAACATCTGGATGCTACTGTTACCCTTGATTGCCCGGTTCTTAAAATCTCTTTGTGCTGATGTGTTGTGTATTGGCGTGTCTCCATTTCTTTTAGCGTTTATTGAAACCCATTTAGTTTCTAGGCTAGATAATAAGGAGACGGTAATTACTAGTACTCTTAGTCTCTGTGGGATACGACACTCGGTACTCAGGTTCGCATACTACAATCGATAGGTGCGCTTGCCTGCCTATCGCCGCCTTTTGTTGAAAGTTGGTGGCAAGCATCTCATATATGTCATGACTTGCTCGGCAGTTTTTTCTTTAAAATATCCCCCCGCGGTGGTATCAACATGTGTCTGCCATTTATTGTGAGACCATCATAGAAAAATTGTGTGAGTAATGCCAAAGAGAATTGATGGTGGGGGCATTGACTCAAAAGCATCTTGAACCTCTCCCAAGCTTCATGGAATGTTTCTCCTTTCATTTGAGAAAAGGAACAAATTTTGTTCCTTAACTTCACCATCTTTTGGGGTGAATAGCATTTCATTATGAATTTTTAATAGACTTCATCCCAAATCCCCAAAGAGCCCTCTAGAAGATTTATCAACCAAGTTTTAGCTCGATCCTTCCAGGTATATAGAAAGCATCTCATCAAAAGCTTGTCTTCCGTCAAACCATGTAGAGAGAATGTTTGGATGGTAGTATAAAATTCCCTAAAAAAGGTAAGTGCATCCTTCGATGGCAAGCCATGAAATAATGGCAACATGTTAAAGTGGATGGTCTTCAATTCATAATTCCTTGCCACCAGACTCAACCTTATACAAGATGGTGAAGCCCCAATCACCGACCTTTGGATGTCTCTTAACCTCATTCGCATCGGCATTGGGTTTGCCAATGCCATCTCCTGGCAATTGGTTCTCAACACCTTGAGCTTGGTCAACTTTAGCATCCTTAACCTCACCTAGAGGTCTAGCCATAACATCTATTCTTGCTCTTATTTGGTTAGCTCGGTTTGCCTTTAAAACCCTTTCTATATCTGGAATCAAAGGGATGACGTCTTGATTTTATAAGCTTCTAATGCATCTCAAAAGCATAAACCCCTACAATTGTAAAGGAAAAAAAAATAAATAAGAATAAAAGAAAATATCACAATTAGAACACCGTTGCCCGGCAACGACACCAAAAACTTAATCGGTTTCTCGCAAGCGTACAATAATCGATGTAGTTTTACCTTGAGAGTATTCATAGGGTTATCGAATCCAAGGGAACGAGTACTAATGATGATCAATTCGTTAAAGAAAAGCAATAAATAACATGATTTGTTTTTGGGATTTTTGATTGTAAAATTCAAAATTAACAAAAACAAGCAATTGGAAATGAAAGGAGATACATAATTAATAATAAAGCGTTAGGACTATTGAGTGTTCAATTAAAGAATCCTACTTGCTACATTAATGCATGGGATTTTAGGATTGAGTGTTGTCTCCAACGAGCTAGCCTAAAGCCTCTCTCAAGGTCACTTAAGCCAACCTAAGTTTAGTAAAAAGGTCCTCTCAGCCTCAATTAACTAAACTAGGTTCATTAAGCTATTGAGGAATTGCATTGAACACCTTATGGGCGAACAATATCTCTATCCTAAACCACACAAGTTTAATGCTTGTGGGTCTCACCTAGCCTTCATCTCTCGATTCTTCAACTAGACTTACCTAAACTACACCTATGGTGATCAAGCATAATTATAGTCAAGCATAACAAACCATTAAATCAAATCCATGGGAAATCATTTAAATAAAGAACATAAACACAATATCCATTAAAAATAAACTTCAAATAATGAATTCAAGGCACATGAACAATACTCATTCATTAAATAGCAAGTAGTCATCAATAGTCTACGTCTCTAAGCCCTAATAAGATATTTAAGCTACCATAATTAAAGGAAACAACATAAAACAATAAAAGTGAGAATAAAACATGGTAACCAAACACTAGTGTGAATAAATAGAGGAAAATTCGATGTCGAGGACGCCTTCAAGTCTCCTTCAAGAGATCCCAACCTTCAAGCTCTTCCTTGTGTACTTGCACAAAACCCTAGAATGCTCTATCTAAAAAATTGAAAAGACCTAAGAGAATGATTCTATGAGTTACCAATAATACCTAAAAGAGTAAGTTTTAAGAGTATTTATACCCCTTTACATGACTTCAAACTACAAAAATTCTCTCCAAAATGCTCCTTGAATGTGCTTTTGGTCCCCACACTTTCTCTTCCCTCGTTATTTTTGTCCAATCTCTAGAGTGCATCACGACATAGCTTCACGATCATGATCCATGACTGTGAGACCATCATGGACTTCATCACATTCAAGCTCATGATCATGATGAGCTATTGCTTCTTGGAGGGCTTTAGTTGTTCTTCACGGTCATTGCTTTCATCATGGCCGAGATTGGTGATAGTGAGAGCATCACGGTCTCCCTTATGGTCATAAACATAGACCGTGATGAGCATCACTGCCTTTCCTCTTTTTGCTCACGATCTTGCTCATGACCATGAGCTACCACCGCTTCTTGTGATCATTGAGTTGTTGATCGCACCCTCCATCATGGTCATGACCGCAGGGTTTGATGCCGAATGAAACTCCTTCTGAATAAATTTGTCCTTCGTTTCTTCCCATCACTAAGGGTCCTTTTAAGGACTCCTTTTTCATGCCATTTCCATCACATTTCATCAATAATTCATGCATTTCATTCACCCTACAATAAAACACGAAAATATAATAAATTCATACACAATTAAGTATAATTGGGGCCAAAATGCTATCGATTTGTACTTGAATAAATATGCAAACTTAGCATACATCAATTGCAAAGTTTAAAATCATAAGGATTAAAGGGAAAAATGTGCTAAGTGTCCAGATAGAAGGTCATCTATGCACGTTACACTTGGAGATTAAATGTATAGATCTAGGCTTGAATTTCAGTGTTTATTTTGATTTGGCTCTTAAATGTGTAGAAGGAAGGCTAAACATGTATTTTTTTTAATTCTCATTGGATTGTGTGACTGCAAATATACGCACGTAGCATCAGGTTTATGTACGTAGATAGGGAATGGCTTGCATGTGTTGGAACACATAAAGGTGGGTTAAGTACTTAGAAATTTTGTTATTTTTAATGGTTTCATTGGTTGCATTTTTACGTACGTAATTGTGGAAAAACGTAAGTAAATAATTGTGTGGTGATACGCGTAGAGAAGAGAAAGCGTGTAATGGCAAAAATTGTGATTGGCCACAACGTACATAAGGTGGATACAACATATGTAGACATTTGGGATATTTTCTAAAAGTATGTAGATAGTTAATTGTTGCATACGTAGAACCTACTTGATTACCAAACCAGTCTCTCTCATATTTTAGAGCCAAACCCCAACAATGTACATAGAGGCAAGAATTAACATATGTAGGTCTTCACATACTTAATGTTTTACATACGTAAACGGATCGCTATGCACGTGGTGGTTTGAATTACGGAGATTAAAACCCAGAAACCCACATTATTTCTTCAATCGCAAAATAAAAAGCTTTAAAGCCCATTTTTGCATTACCTTACTCCAACTCTCAAAATCTGACCAAATCCAACTTAAATCCATCCTTTCCTACTTAATTTGATCCACCTCACACTAATTTAACTCACCATATTTATTCCTACACACTTAAAAATCTTGATTTATTGGTCCTTTCATATGTAGCTAGGTCTGTCAACTGTTGCTCTGAGAGTTTTAGTGTTCGATTCATACTTTATTGAGATAAAAACGGCTCGAAAGTTAGCGAAAAGATCAAAACAAGTCCATGACATAAGGAACTTCCAAAAGGGGAGAGTTCAAAGTCTGTAAAAAGGCCTTAAAGCACTGGAGGCAATCTGGCCAAGGTAACATAAATCGCTCCCCTTCTCAAAATATTAGAAGAAGGCCAAATATTGAAGTTGTTGAGGAGTTTGATTATGTGAAATTTGTAAGTTTAGAAGCCTCTAAATGGTTTGATTTTAGAGTGTTTGATTTTATATCATTGAATGAGTGTGGGGTGATGATTGAGCGTGGATTTGTGAAGTATGGGTTGAGAGATTTTGTGGCAAAGAGTAGTGATTGTTATCCTAACGTGGTGCATGAGTTTTATGTGAATGCAAAGGAATGGTATGGAGAAGAAATGGAAGGATTTTAGGACATGGGAGTGTAGAGCAGAGTAAATGGAGTAGACATTGTAGTAACTGAAAAGGTGTTGAACAAGCTATTTAAATTTCCATTAGGAGGTTGTGTTCCTAGAGGAGGTAAGGAATTTCTGGATGAACATAGCAATACAGTAGTGATAAAAAATATGGCACAATAAGGTAGTTGTGGTGGAAGTAGAACTTCTAGATGAGAATGACTTCGGTATGGAATGGCAAATGGTCCACTTGGCATTCACAAAATGCCTTCAACCAAAATCACACACTCAGTCCACTCTCATAGCTCAAGATGAGGTGATGATGTATCTGTTGATGCAAGGAAGTGAAGTAAACTTCACATTTGTGATTCTAAATTGGATGGAGGACAAACTTTTGCATTTTCACAATCCTATTTTGCCCACAAAGATAGACAAAGAAAAGAAGGAATGCCCTTTAGAAGCTACTTGACGAAAATTTTTTGACATTTCATTATGAATCTTGAAGGATTCAAATCTGTGAAGGTAGTGGAATCACGAAAAATTCAAAAACAGGCTTTGAGAAATATGAGGTTATTTAGGACAAAAAATCTTGGATACGTCTTTTGCACATATTCGAGGGAAACCAATGAGATGTTTGCAAGAAAGATGAGAAGAGAAGGTAGAAACGTGTGGAGATGGTCTTTCTAAGAAAAGGTTCAGAACTAAAAAAGAAGATTGCAAAAAATCAAGGCAAAGTTCAATCTGATCCGAGGGGAGAACCTACGATTGGTTCTAGATCTGAACTTGTTGAAGGAAATAGGATCGAAAAGTTGGAAAAAGCAATTTTAGAAATGAGGATTAAGCAGAAGGCAATGAGAAGAGAAATGGTTGAGATGAAGCAACTATTAATTTTCACATGTAAATCAATTGAGGCATTGAGGATTGGAAAATCAATAGAAGGCATCTATGTTCCAGTGATGGAAAAGCAAGATATGTCATCTACCTCTGCTCCTCTAGACCCAACAGTTCTTTCCAAGACTCCTTCAAAAATACAAGTTGAGGATGATATGGAAATGATCAATGAGACCATTCAAAAGCTTTAGGAAGAAGACATCGGTGAAGTGGAATTTGGTGAGGAGGAAAAGGAATTTCTCATGAACCTGAGGAAGAAGTTATGGCATATGAACCTGGACAATGAGGGTGGAATGAACTTAAATGAGATTACTATTAATTTGGATGATTTGGAGGAATACATAGATGATTCAGATCGTCTTGCCATCATCCCCTACAAGCCCCCTAGTGATTTCTGCTGCAAATGCATCAGCATTCTCATGCATTTTGCATCTCATTATCACTTTCATGTTCATTTTATCTATGTTTATATATGTTTTGGACCAATTGTATCTATATTCTATGAGTGAACCAATGTTGAATGACACTCCAAGAGGGGGGTGAATTGAAGTTTTAAGGTTTTTGAAATCTTTGTTAAAAACCTTTGCGAGTTAAACCAAATAAAAAAGTCTTTTACAAACAAAATCAAAGTGTAAATGTGAAAGCAATAAAACACCAATTCACAATCAAGATAATGCAATTTTAAAACAAAATAAAGAGAGTAGGGAGAGAGAAAACAAATCATGTTTATAGTGGTTCGGTCCTCTTTGACCTACGTCCACTCGTTGAGAATCCTCTCAAGAATTTCAATCCAATAACTTCTTCACTTTTAGGTGGAGGGAAACCATTTACAACACTTTTTTTGCAGGCTATACAAGCAAACCAGTACAGCTTGTTCTAAGGACAAAACAAGCAAATCAAACCACTAATTTTTGTGGGCTCAACTAGTAAACCAAATGCCTAATTTTTGCGGGCTCAAATAGAAAACTATGGTAACTTGTTTTCAAGACTAAACAAGCAAACGAAACCTCTAGTTTTCAGTGGGATCAACTAGCAAATCGTTACCCACTAGTTTTCTTAGGCTCACTAGCAACCACTCTTGTTTTTCTAAGGCACAATAAGGAAACCTATCTACCCCAAGCAAACAACCTTACCTATTACAAAATCAATCCAAGAGTAAAATAGATTTAATCTCACACCAATCTAGAAATTAGATTGCAAGTAAATAGCTCAAATGGGCTAGAAAGGTAGAAATGAGAGAGAAAATGAATAGCAAGTCTTGGCAAAGGTCTCTCTCTTTTCTCTTATACTCTGGGACGTCTATTTATAGCTACTCTTAGAAATATAGCAGTTGGAAGCCTCGAAGTAACCGTTATGAGAGAGTGGAAAATTCTGATTTAAATGACGTAAGTCCATACTATATGCGTTCCATGAGTACTACGTGCGTAGTACGTGTTCCAACTGAGTATTTCAAGAACTCCAGTAATCACTGCCTTGGATAAATTGGCATATGCGTGCCTTAATCCCATTCTACGTGCGTAGGCTTATGATCTATGTGCATTGTACCACGTTCTATGTGCATTGCTCTGAATTCCAGAATATGCAATTTTCACCCAATGGCTTGCTACGTGCGTAGTTCCTCCTTCTACGTGCATAATCGTTCTTCATCCAAGATTGCATCGTTGATTTATTAAGTCAGCATGTCAGGGAATATTCATATTTGAATTCTCGAGGAGCGTCTTGCCTTTGTCCTCATCTGACCCTCGTCTACGTGCATTGTAACTTGACTACGTATTTAATTAGCCATCTTCAAAGATTGCTCCTTTGATTCCCCACGTCAGCATGAAAAAGAATATTCCAATTCAAATTTTGAGAAGCGTCTTGCTTTTGTCCTCGTCTGTGGCTCGTCTATGTGCGTAGCTTCTCCATTTATGTGCATAGAACATTATATCACTCCTTTAATCATATACACATCTTGTTCATTGATCAACGTGCCACCATTTCAAGCATATGATTCATCTAAACCTTTGCTCGACTATGTGTGTAGATGCCTTACTATGTGCATAGTATGATGCCTATTTCAGACTAGTAGCTTCTTCATTTCTACTACGTGCATTGAGTTGGGTATAATGCACACAACATAAATCTGGACCATTCTGTCTTTTGATTTGAACACGTCTACGCACGTTGTATCTCCTTCTACGTGCTAAATACCAGTTTTGGAAAACCCATAATGCCTTTAGTCATGATCAACGTGCTTAGATTTGTCTTTCAAGTACTTTATGGCCAGATATCAACAAGTCTGCAACTTTGCATTTCTTTCATGGATGTTTTGCATTCATCATCATCAAAACCGAACTCAACAATATCCCCCTTTTTTGTTATGACAAAACATACATGAATTTGAACATCTATCCAACAATAACAAACAATTTGATCAAGGATTTCACTCCTTGTCATATTGGTTAGTTTAACACAATAATATATGATGTTCAATGCAGTAAAGATACCAATTGATGAAAATGTTGCTAATCTCTTAAATAAATTCATGCACACTTCTCCCCCTTTTTCTAATCATAAAAAAGGTATGCAAAAAATCAACATTCTCCCCTTTTTTCAAAGAAAATATGATAAATAATGTTTAACAAAATTAGCTCCATTAACAAAATTAGCTCCTCCTAAGAAAATGCAATAATCAAAAAGATCAAAGAATGAAATACAAGTATGCAATCAAATGAAACTATAACTCCCTATATGAATTTTAAAAACTGAATGTATGCAATCAACCAATCAACAAATTTATCTCTGCCTATGAAATACAAGAGATCAACACATGCAACATATAGAAAGAGAATGCATATATACAAAAGAAATCAAAACAAAATTTGAGTTCAAGGAAAGGATACCACATTTTCATTTTTCTCATTGACTTTGATTGCTATTAAGCACAATCCTCCAACTTCATTTGTTGCATCATCATCATCACTGGAACTTGAATCATCATCCTTAAAGAATCTTATTTTCCTCCTTTTGTCATACTTCTTTACATATAGGCAATCCGGTTTGACATGGCTCAGTTTATGACATCCATAGCAAGTGAGATTGATCTTCCTCTTACTTGCCTCCTTTGCATCTTTTTCCTTGTTGAGAAATTTGCAAAATCTCTTTGTGAGATATTCCAACTCATCTGTATTTACTTCTTCATCCTAATCCTCTCTTGTGCTTTCAATATATTGTGAGGAAGCCTTGAGTGCAATGTCCAAATCTTTCTTCTTCTTTTTCTTCTTTTTCTTCTTCTTCTTCTTCTTCTTCTTCTTCTTCTTCTTCTTCTTCTTATGTTTCTTGTTTTTATCTTCTTCCATACTCATTTCATGTATGAGTAAGGAACCAAGCAACTCCTCCAAAGGCAACGAATTTAGATCATTGGCTTCTAGGATGTCATCTTTCTTGGAAGCCCATGATTTAGGTAAAGACCTTAGAATTTTCCTCACAATCTCATAATTTGTATATGATTTTCCAAGAGATTTAAGGCCATTGAGGATGCCATTGAAACGATCAAATATTTCTTGAATAGATTCTTCTTCCTCCATCTTGAACATTTCATAATTATAAACAATGAGGGAGACCTTATTCTCTTTGACTTCTGAGGTGCCCTCATAAGTAATCTCCAAAGTCCTCCAAATCTCATGTACATTTTGACACTGCTGGACTTTGTTGAAATTGGTCTTGCTTAAAGCACAAAAGAGTATGTGAATAGTCATGTTGTTGTAGCGCACCTTGTTCTTGTCATGCTTGGTCCATTCTTCCTTTGGTTTGGTCCTTTTAATACCATTAACAGTCTTCGTAGGGATGTTTGGACCCATTTCAAAAACATCCCACACTTTCTTGGCTTCACACTTAAGAAACACCATCATCCTTGTCTTCCAATATGTATAACCACTGCCATCAAAGAAATGAGCTCTATTAATAGCCAAACCTTCATACCTAAGAATGCTATCAAGAAATGTCATTTTTGGGATCTCTAACTCTTTGGATGTTAAGCCAAAAAGATATATTATCAATAGCACAAACTCTGATACTAATTGAAAGCTTCAGTCCCAATGGATAATGGCACTCCAAGAGCGGGGTGAATTGGAATTTTAAGGTTTTTGAAAGCTTTGTTAAAAACTTTAGCGAGTTAAACCAAATAACAAAGTCTTTTACAAACAAAATCAAAGTGTAAATACGAAAGAAAAAAAATAGTAATTCACAATCAAGATAATGCAATTGTAAAGCAAAACAAAGAGAATAAGAGAGAGAGAAAATAAATCTTGTTTATAGTGGTTTGGTTCTCTTTGACCTACGTTCACTCCTTAAGAATCCTCTCAAGAATTTCAATCTACTAACTTCCTCACTTACAGGTGGAGGTAAACCGTTCACAACACTTATTTTTGGGGGCTATACAAGCAAACTATTACACCTTATTTTAAGGATAAAACAAGCAAACCAAACCACTAGCTTTTGCAGGCTCAACTAGCAAACAAAATCCCTAGTTTTTACGGGCTCAACTAGAAAATCGTGGTCACCTATTTTTAGGACCAAACAAGCAAACCAACCCTCTAGTTTTTTGCAAGATCAACTAGCGAACCGTTATCCACTAGGTTTATTAGGCTCACTAGCAGCCACTCTTATTTTTCTAAGGAACAACAAGGAAACATGTCTACCCCAAGCAAACAACCTTGCTTGTTACATAATCAACTCAAGAGTAGAGTAGATTTAATCTCACACCAACCTAGAAATCAGATTGCAAGTAAATAGCTCAAATGGGTTAGAAAGGTAGAAATGAGAGAAAATGAATAGGAAGTCTTGGCAAAGGTCTCTCTCCTTTTGCTTCTGCTCCAGGACGTCTATTTATAGCTACTCTTAGAAATATAGATGTTAGAAGCCTAGAAATAGCCATTGTGAGAGAGTGGAAAATTCTAATTTAAATGACATCAGTCCATGCTACGTGTGTTCTATAAGTACTATGTGCACAGTACATGTTCCAACTGAGTTTTGTGCGCTTTGAACTTCCTTATACGAGCATTGCAAGAACTCTAGTAATCATTGCCTTGGATAAGTTGGCATCTACGTGCCTTAATCTCATTCTACGTGCATAGGCTCATGATTTACGTGCATTGCTCTGAATTCGAGAATATGCAATTTTTCATCTAGTGGCTTGCTACGTGCGTAGTTCCTCCTTCTACATGAGTAATCATTCTTCATCCAAGATTGCACCATTGATTTATGATGTCAGCATATCAAGGAATATTTAGATTTGAATTCCCAAGGAGCATCTTACCTTTGTCCTCGTCTACGTGCGTTGTAACTCGACTACGTATGTAAATCAACCATCTTCAAAGATTGCTCCTTTGATTACCCACGTCAGCATGTCAGAGAATATTCCAATTCAAATTCTGAGAAACGTCTTGCTTTTGCCTTCATCTGTGGCTCGTCTACCTGCATAGCTTCTCCATTTACACGCGTAGAACGTTCTATCACGGATCGGTGTTATCGCAAGTGCACAATAGTCAATGAAGTAATAAAAACCTTTGGAGTATTCCTAATGTGTCGAACCCACAAGGACGGGACTAAATGTGATTGTTTCTTGAAATAAAATAAAATGCAAGAAAAGTAAACAAGTTGATTTTTTGTATTTTGAATAATGTAAAACACGAAAATAACAAACAACAACAATAAAGAATGTTAGGACTTTCGAGATTTGACCAAGATTCATATTTACTATATTTATGAACGGGTTCTCTTTTATGGATTAAGTGTTCTCTCGCTATTTTTGTCTACAACCTTTTTCAAGTTCATTTAGACTATGTCTACATTTATTAGAAGGGTCATTTCGGCCTCATCTAACTAAACTAGACTATTTAAGCTCTTTCAGGAATTCATCGACCACCTTGTAGGCAAGAATATGTTTATTGTTGGATCAAGGGTGATCAACATTAAGTTCCTTTTGTGTTTTGATGATGTGCAAAATATTTGAGATAAAGAGAAAAAAGCTGGAGAGCTCGGAGTTGCGAAACAAGCCACTGCAAGTGCTTCACGTACGTTAGAAGAGTGTCACGTACGTGAGATAGGGTCTGAAGAAAAGCAGAAGCTACTGGAACCCTCTGAAGCA
>CAODLS013953810.1:0-15648 GCA_948243855.1 Flueggea neowawraea
TTCTTTTCAGCAACTCTGTAATATACTTCACCTAGTGTTGCACCAGCCTGAACCCAGGCTGTCTCTGATTCCACATCAACTTCAATAGAACGAAGATTGAACATGTCAATAATGAAAAAGGGGACATCTGACACGTAGGAAGTGCCCTCGTAGTCATGCCCGCCGCTCCGGATTTTCATTTGAATGTTGTGTTTGCGAGCGCAAACGACGGCTGCTTGGACATGAGATTCTTGGAGGGCTGTGAGGATAAAGAGGGGTTTAGGAGTTGTGGACTCGTTGAAAAGGAGGTTTCTAATGTAATTTTGCAATACAGATGAGTAAGAGGCATTGTTTGGGGTGTAAATTGCTGTGGAGATGAGTTGTGATGGTTGAGAACAGTTTAAAAGGCATTGAAGAAGTGGTTCATATGATGAACTTGAAGTTGCTTGGCATGAAATTGATAAGAAAAGAATTGAAAGCAATGAAAGAAGAATTGGTTTCAATGCTGCCATTTTTTTTCCTCTTGGAATTGGGTTTGGGTGTAATGATCTAATAAAATGAAATGATATTAGGGGATGATGGAAGCCATCTATCAACTTGCCAAAAAGTTTGACCCAGGAAAAGTCAAAGCAAAAATGGAAACGTAACATTTCATTAAGTCAGTCTTTTTTTTTGCCAACATTAAATCAGTCTTTGACTTTAAAGAGTCATAGTATAGGGGTTAATTGAAAGCTCCGTCTATATATAATTTTTTAAGCAGATGATTGGTAAAGAAATAAATTCGAAAAATGGGAATTCAAGTTGGATATTCTTATTCTAGAACAATTTGATATTTCTTATTTGACTACTGTAAAATATTATATAGCTACGGACTAGCCTGATTGACGCAATGATAGTAATTCGAACTTTTGCTTAATGGTCAGTGGGATTCTCCAATAATATATTTCACTATATTTTTTATGACAAAAATATTTCCAGTCGATTTTTAAACAGTAAAATCAAGTCTCTTCTCAATATTTAATTTAGAAATAGATATAATGTGGCATGCATTATTTTAAGCAGCGGGATGACTTAATTGTTAAATATTTATAAAAAAATATTAATGTTTTTTATATAAAAGCGTGAAGCAGTAGAGGTAGACATACTAGAAGGTCAAAAAGCATTGCATACGAAGAGGCCTTCTTTTTTTTTTAGGAATAAGACCAAACGTGATTTTTTTGACATAAATAAGTTTAGTCAAACGTAAATCACGTTGACGTGGCTGTAATGTCAAATTTGACAATAAACAACGCATCAGGATTGACAAGATTATATTGTATGTTGAATTAATCATAACATATATAAATGTTAGGATACACAAATAATTTTTTTGATACTTTTATGTATTTTTTAATTAATAAATATTTTTAAGTCTTTTATTAGGAGCCAAATGATATTACAATTTGTTTTACAATCAAAATAAATTCTCTTTACCGTTGTGTTTGGTATGAAATAAATATACATTTTATTTTATTTATAAATAAAATAAAATAAAATTTATAAAGAATTAGATTTGTAAATGAATTCCATTGTTTGGTATGTTATATACTAAAATTTTAATTCTATCATTTGTAAATAAATTTTTTATTTAGTGTGACTTAAAAATTAGAATTATTTATACATTGTGATTAAAATATTCTCATCTCATTTGAGTTGGGGAAGTGAAAATGATGTGGATAAAATGGTCCAAGAAAAAAAGCTTGGAATTCATTTGCACATCTTACCTATTTAGGTGAAATTTGCACATGAACAATTTTAGCTTTGAAGCAAATCTTTAATTTACAATTCCTTCATTTGAACTTTTTTAAAAAGACAAACCAAACATGAGAATTGATAAAAATTGAGATTTACAAATTAATTCTACAAAATTTTGTGGAATTTATTTATATCAAACACTATGTACGTAAATATTACAATTTGTCCCAATTCAAAATGGTATATTTAAGGTGATTGCTTTTCATTTCACATATATTAAAGATAATTATAGACATATGGTGATACCAATATAAATTGTTGGAGTGTAATAATCAAAATTACATTACGTAAGGTATTTTATTAAACACAAATTAGCTTGCATCAAAATTACATTACGTTGATTGGCAGTATTTGTGTATTTATCTCTATTGCGTACAAAATTATTTTGATTGGGACGAATGGAAGTGAAATCAGATTACAGATTTCCACATCCAACATGTCATTTATCTATTTGATAATTTTATCAAATTATCTTAAATTGATTTGAAAATTAGACAAGTATTAAATTGAGAAACATATTGATCTCTTTGATAAGTATTTGAAAATTTCATCTCTATATATATGTCGTTTATCTCCAGAATAAGCTCTGACTTTTATAATTATGTTCAGTATATTTTTGATAATTACAAACACACCCTTGTTTATTTTTAATAATTATAAATTTATTGAATTTTTAAAATAATTTATAATTATCTCAATAAAAAATCTAAACTTTATCTATTCTAAAAAATCTAATAATCTGTAATTATCTTAACAAAAAATCTAAACTTTATCTGTTTTGAAAAATCTTTATCTTTATCTCTTTACTTTTTAGTTTGAGATTTTTATTCATTTTACAGATTTTATTTTATCTTCTTTGAAATAGAATCATATCATACTATTTATAAAATTGAAAAAATAAGGTATTTTTTCCTAAAATACCCTTAGTTGTTTAGCTAAATTACTATAATAATATATTTGACATTTGTTGGAAGATTGTATGACGTATTTGAAATTTTAAAATTAGATGACAATCCCTTATTAATCTTTAATACTATCATATTTCGCTAAAATATGTTTCTTCTTTGACCTTCAAGTAAATGAAATATGCATCTTATTTATAAGATAACTTGATTCATAACTTTTAAAGAAATTTAATGGTTCACTTTAAAATACAAAAAATATATAATCATATTTTTATTTTAATGATGTAGGATATTGAAATATATAACTTGCAATGTCCATATACAACTATCAGTGTGAAATTAATTTTTCTATGTGTATTTTATAATTGCAAAAATTTTTATATTTCATATTTGTGTTTATTTGAAATAAAACATAATTTTATTTTAAAATATAATTATTGAAATAAAACATAATTATTAAATATAATTATTCATTTTTTTATTAAAAAATCAGTCGCATGCACAAAATACTAGTTATAAAAAAAAGGGAGAAATAAATGTGGTTTTAAGGAAATAGACGCGTGCTCTCTTTTGATTCCTTTATAAAGCTTCTCTACCGTCTCTCTCTCCCTCTCCTCACAACCTCCCCCACCTCACAGGTCCCTCCACTCAGAAAGAATCGACAATTCACCAACTCCTTGCCGTTCCTCTCTTGACCCTCTCTCTTTCTCCCACACCTTCCCCTGAAAAACTTTCATCACGTCATTTCAGCTTTCGTAAATGCATGCCTCTATCCGGATGGTGGTTGATTTGTAAAGACTTTTGTTTTTCTCTTTGAAAGGTAACACAATCTTATCCTGTATTGCCCACGAATCCCGACTTTTTCTTTTCACAATTTATTTCTCAATCCCTCTCCTTAATTGTCGATCACTCGATTCTCATGTTTATTTTTATTGACCGCCAGATCGAAGCCCAAGTTGGATATATCAATTCTACATCCGTCTTTAATCTTTTGAATAATCAGCAACTACCCTGTCACCACCTTTATCTCTTGCTATATCTTTATTTTGGTCAAAACAAGAGCCTCTTTTACTTTATTTTATATGAAATTTTGTAAATTTCGAGTCCCCTCTTCAAAAAAATTTTGGGTTTCAAATCCTACTAGGGAGCTGGAACCTCGCAGTCTCTTCGATTCCAGTTACATCATAGATTTTTTTGTTTATCTAACAAATTCTAAATCGACAAATAAAGAAAACCCAAAAAATCTTTATTTATTTTTTTTCTTTCTAAATGGACCCTAAGAACAAGCCAATTAACATGCCCGCTGTAAATGTGAGAAACAACATTCTCAATATTCTGTAAATGTGAGAAACAACCTGCATACGAGACAACAAATGCAAGCAATCCGACCATTCTGTATAAACCCGCCATGGAACTGAAGTGGAGCGAGTTTTGATTAGCTGCACTACATAGGCTTAATCACTCTCACTGCATAAGTTATGCCAACCCATCTCCCAAGCTTTCTTGATGGAAAAAATGGTCTCAATAAGTTCGGAAACGAACGCAGGAGCTTGACTGGTAGGAGTCGAGAAACACCCCATGGGAAATCTTCTGGGATTTCGAAAGATGCCACAACACCAGAGGAAGAAGCACATGATGAACTATCAGTGTTTACCTTAACCCAATTAGGCGGTGGAAGCTGCCAATGAACTGAGATGATCACAGGAGCATGTGATGGCCATGCTGAGACCACGGCTAGCTAATGGCATTTCTGTTGCAAGTTTGCCATTCACCGCTTTCCAATAACTAAAGGAACGTGATGAGTCCAGAGAAAACGATATCACGATGAGCGTCGCCCAGAAGGACGAATAAAGTCATAAATCACCTTAGTAGTAACTCTCCCATCCATGGATTGAATCCAAAAAAAGTTGATCCCCACCCCAGGGCAAGATTGTTAAATTTTATAACTGTTAAAATGTAATATAATGAGAAAAGCAAAAAAAAAATTATCAAGATTAAAAAATGTATAATGGGATAAATTTTTATATAAAAATGATAATATCCACTACATAATACTAAAATAGTAAAATTCCCCCATTCAACTGCTTCTACCTGTCTAAGAAACAATTCTCTTGGTTAACTTCCAAGACGACGACCCCAGAAAAGCCTTGGCTCTCCTGAATGGCAAGATAATTCTCAATCTGAATCCTCTTCTTGCCTCTCCCTCCCTGCTTTTCTCTAATCAAGTACGCTTCTCACTTCTCCGTTTCTTCTTTCTATCCTTTGGATTTTAATGTGGGATAATTACTATAGCATCCCTGTGATTTCTTGAAATCTCTCATTGCATTTCTGTATTTTGAAAAAAAACTACTATTACATTCCTGCTCTTAAATTCTGTTAGCCAGAACTCAATCAGAATTCAGCGAGAATTGAGTCAGAATTAACATGACAAAGGAGAATGTCTTAATAAACATTGTCATGCTAGTTCTGACTGAATTCTAGCTGACAAAATTTAAGAGTAGGGATGCAATAAGAACATTTTCAAAACACAGAGACACAATGAGAGATTTCAACAAATCACAGGGATGCCATAATAATTATCCCTTTTAATCTTTACGGTTTTTATGGACTTCTGTGGCCTATTGTGCTTTAATAACTGTCATTGTTGTCATCTGTATTGTATTCGGTATAAGATTTGCATGTTGCTTTTGTTGAGTTCATCCCCTAATCAATCGCAGGAATTCCTTTTTTTTTTTTTCACTCTTCTCATTTCTACTCTTTAGTATCTTTGTATTCATTTTGATCATCCGACTGTTGCTTTTTACTCGATATCAATTTCATTTCCTTTCCTTTATTTTAAGTATTATTTGTTCCTTTCCATAACATCAATTAACACATTTCATTTCAGTAGCGTGGCATTTTTGTTTGCTAAAAAATGACTGGTAAAGCGGTTGCACCGTATTTTCATTAGTTGCATAAATTGGTCAACTAATCGTGTTGTTCATTAATTGTTATGCGAAGGCATCCGAATCTATTCTTGGTCTGACTTGGTGGTACATGATCTCTCCTAATTTCATTATTTCTATACTGTACAAGGATATTGCAGAACAATGAAATTACTGATTGACAATTTCAAATAAAAACGCAAATAATATTGGCATGATCAATCCACGTAAATCAAAGAGAGACACCTCTCCACTAATTTTTCCTTGAAAACTTAACTGGAAACAGGTCAAAAGATGTATTTATATGGAAGTATTATAGTCTTTTCACATTCTTTGTCAAGTTTAATTGACGGAGGTTTAAGTCGTTGACTGAATTGAAGCTTTTTTTGAAAAAGCAGGGATAAATCAAAGATTTGATAAAACTACAAGGACCATAAAAAAAGAGCAATCCAAAAATTTTGTAATAATAACAAAATATATTGTATTATTGCTATTAATTTGTACATCAGGCATACTTATTCCACAGACGAACCAATTTTATTTAAACTGCTTGATGTTTAACTTTACATATCTAACTAGATATGAAATCACCAAGATGACAGAGGAGGGATGCTCTGTTCATTTCTGAAGAAATTAGAAGGATCAACACAAGTCTTTACTCGGACCAACCTGTCAAAATTATTTTTAAAATATTTTGTGCCCCAAATACTAGCACGTTTGTAACTGGTATTTCCTGAGAGATTGTTAGTACCAATGTCAAGATCTCTGTAGTTGAGATATGCTTCTCTTGGATTTTTGGAGACATAAGGAGCCATGTAACTATAGACCTTTCTGATCCAATTTATGTGCTTCTGAGCTGCCTTCCTGCCTTGCTCGCCCCAACTCACTTCATAACCTATCCTGTATAGATTTCCTGCTCTGTGCGGGAATGGAATGCTCATTTCTGCAATTTCACCCATTTTCCCTCCATATGGAACCATGACGAAAACTGAAAATTTAATTTCTGGTTCTGAAAACCATTTCACGAGGCGTTCCATTGCAGCTTCTGGTATGGGCTCTTTAACATAGTCGGATTTGTCTTTGAATGTTCCTCTTGCCGTATTAGTTCTGTTAAGCAGAACATCCAAAGAAGTATTTCTTGGGTACCTTGCAAGAGATACTTGTGCCTCTATCCAGCTCATCTCACCGCAATCCTCTCTTTTCAAACCAAGCTCAGGAAACCTTTCTTCCATCAGTGGAAGCAGGCTATCAATTCCACCAAGATACAAGGAAACAAATGTAACTAACCTTGTTGAATTTAAATTGAAAAAAGCAAGAATGCTTATGTCATCGGGAAGTTTATTTGCAATATACTGCCACCTGTTGAGAAGCTGAGTTGCATTTTGTTCTAAGCTTTTCGTGACACTGAACACAGTTACTGTAGGAGGGACAGGAACCAAATTTACCTTCCAGGCGATAACTACTCCGAAACTATTTCCTCCCCCGCCTCGAATCGCCCAAAACAAATCTTCCCCCATGGAAGCTCTATCAAGAACTCTACCATTCACATCAACTAAGAGTGCATCAATGACGTTGTCAGCTGCAATGCCATACTTACGCAACAAAAACCCGTACCCGCCTCCGCTAAAATGCCCGCCAACACCTACAGTGGGACAAACACCTGCAGGAAATGCCAGAGTCTTGGTTTTCTCTGCAATTCTATAGTATAATTCTCCTAATGTTGCTCCAGACTCGACCCATGCGACTCTGTTTTCTACATCAACAGTGATGTTTCGAAGATTGATTAGATCAAGCACAACAAAAGGGAGCGGCGAGACATAAGACAGCCCCTCATAGTCGTGACCTCCGCTTCGGATTCTGATTTGGAGGTCGTGTTTGCGGGCACATAAGATGGTGGCTTGAATGTGTGAAGGACTTAGTGGAGTGACTATGGCCAGAGGTTTTGGTGTGTCAGTTGTGTTGAACCTGTCGTTCTGAATGCGTGATTCTAGGATGGATGTGTAGGACGAGTTTTTTGGTGTGAATATGACACTGAAAATACCACCATTGTCGGTGGAATTTCCGGAAAGACATTGAAAGAATTGGTCATGAATGGTTACTGAAGTTGCACATGAGAATAACGTCAGAAAAACAAACACAGAAGGCAAGAACGAAAAGTGCCTTAATGGATTCATGTCTTCGGTCTGTGTGTTTCTTTCTATGATGAAATATTATTTATAGTGCTAGCAGTCAGTGACTTAAAATTCAAATGCTTATCAGTCATCAGAGATGATATAAATAAATAATATTTCCAAATGGCAATTTGTTATCTGCAAGAAAACTACCTGGAAGGATATATAATCTAATTAGTCCAACTTTGACCATAATTTTTAAGATTTGTTAATTTATGTGATCAAGAAGAAAGGTGCAAAATAACATCACCATGTTGAATAGAACACTAATGTTCGATTTTTCAGTAATTAATACGTGCAATTCAAAAGAAACAAGATTGAAACTTGCTAGATATGAAACTGTAAATTGAAAATCAAAGAAAACGTTGGAAGTGATTGGATAAGGCTCAATGCTTGTAAAGCAAGAAAACTATGTCGATGGATATGGCTCAATGCTTGTATAGTATTTCCTTCTTATTTGAGAAATAAAAAATTGTCATTTTCTACTGGCGATTTATAGTTTTGCTCTATGATTAGATGATCATAGATGGGATGACCTGAACTTGAAGATATGGGATTAATTAAAGTTTATCACATTATTGCTAACAAAGTTTATATCAGACATACTTATCCCACATACGATTATTTATTTAATTTGCTCTTGCCCTATTAGTCCTATTAAACAGAAAGTCCAATGATGTATTGCTTGGACATCCTGCAAAAGATATGAGTGACTCTATCCAACTCATTTCACTGCAGTCCTTTCTATTCAAATCAAGCTCAGGAAACCTTTCTTCCATTAGTGGAAGGAGGCTATCAATTCCACCAAGGTACACGGAAAGAAATGTAGCAAATCTTGTCGAGTTTACATTGAAAAGTACACCAAAAATGTTTAAGTCATCGGGAAGTTTATTTGCAACATATTGCAATCTATTGAGAAGCTGAGTTGCATTTTGTTCTAAACTTTTTGTGAGACTGAAAAAAGTCACTGTAGGAGAGACTAAACAAAATTCACCTTCCAGGTGATAACTACTCCAAAACTATTTCCTCCACAGCCTCGAAAAACCCAAAACATTTCCTCCCCCATGGAAGCTCTATAGGAAATTCTACCATTCACATAGGACTAAGTTTGCGTCAACGATGTTAGCGGCTGCAATGCCATATTTACGCAACAAAAACCCGTACCCGCCTCCACTGAAATGCCCACCAACACCTACGGTAGGACAAGAACCTGCAGGAAATGCCAAAGTCCTACTTTTCTCTGCAATTCTATAGTATAGTTCTCCTAAGGTTGCTCCAGGCTCGACCCACGCGACTCTGTTTTCTAGATCAACAGCGATGTCCCGGAGACTGATTAGATGAAGCACAACAAAAGGGAGGGGAGAGACATAAGAAAGACCCTCATAATCATGACCTCCGCTTCGAATTCTAATTTGGAGGTTGTTTTTGCTGGCACATATGATGGTGGCTTGAATATGTGAGGCATCTAGGGTGTGACTATGGCCAGAGTCCCAGTTGTATTAAACATGAGGTTCTGAATGCGTGATTCCAGGATGGATGTGTAGGACGTGTTTGTTGGTGTGAATATGACATGGAAAATACTATTATTGTTAGTGGATTTACCTGACAAACTTTGAAATTGTGTTACACATAATTTTTAAAGAATTGTAAAGGGCCAATAATTACACATAATTTTTATTATATCACAGAAATTTTGTATTTTTTATATGACCAATATATATATATATATATATCAATGTTATTATTTTGATAAATTATGGAAAAAAAAGAAAGAACAAGGATAGTGTAAAAAAGAGAGAAAAAAAAAGAGAGAATAAATAAATTATTTATTAAGTAAAAGAAGAGGGGAGAGAAAAGTGAAAAATGATAAAAAAAAGGAGTAAAAAAAGACCAATCAAATAGGGAGAGAAAAAAAAACATAGAATGGAAAGAGGAGAAAAAACATTTTAATGAAGATAGAGAAAATGTGAAAAAAAGGAGATTAAAGAGAGAGAATTTTTAATGACCAATAGAAGAGAGAGTGTCGTAGGAGAGTGTTTTTAGTATTCTTCTATTTATATTAGGGAAAATACTTTCTAAGTCCTTGAATTATACCCTAATTAGTAGGTTGATCATCGTATTTTTAGGATGTTGCATATACATTCTTGAAGTGAAAAAGGGGGTTACACTTTAATCCTTCTGTTAGTGGTCTGTTAGTGATCTGTTAATAGATTGCTGACATGTTCCATTTTTTTGTTTGAATAAAATTTTAAAGACAAAAATATCCTGATTCTTTTTACTCTCATATCTTTCGTCTTCTCATCTCTTCTCAACAACTACAAATAGAAACACTCAGAATCGATTAAATCAAATTAATAAATTCATAATCGATTAAATCTTGTCAAACAAATTAACAATCTAACAAAGAACAATTCAACCTTTGTCACAAGCTGAAAATTAGAGAAACACTCAAACTCATTTGCCAAATTAACAATCTAACAAAACAACAAATCAAATCTCAGTAACAAAATCGAAGCTCAACCGAACTAGAAAAGCTTCACAACTAAGATCTAATTGAAAATTTTCTGATTCACTTCTTCAATGTACCACCACTGAAAAGCCACCACAAAACAAATATATACCCCATTTCATAAGAAAATGTGTTATTCATACAAGCTGATAACAACACTTGTTTCTAACATTCCACAACTGAAAAGCCACCAGAAAACAAACATATACTCCATTACATAAATTTCTTGTCAAGAACCCAGGAACTCATAAATCTTGACAATAAATTCTTGGTAATAACATCACTTCTTGACCCTTCACCACTTTATCAAGCATTCTTGACAAGAACCCAGGAACATTGAAATCAATTCAAATGAGAAAACCCATAAATACGGTCTCTCCAAATCCTCCTCCGAGATCCTCGTCGCCGTACCTTCTTCCTCTCCAAAGCTTATTCTCTGCTGCCTTCGGCACCATTGCTGCCTTCGGCACCATTGCTGCTTTCAGACTTCTTCTCTACGTCCTCCTCTACCAGTACTCGCTATTCTGTGACTTCTCCAATCTGAAAGATCCAACCTTGAGAGCTAACAGAGAGAAAGAGAGCATATGAGTGAGAAATTGAGAAAATCTGAAATCCCTAATCCCCTTTACACAAAAACAAGTAGATCTCTGGCATGATTTGGAATATATCGTAATTTTTAAAAGAAACTGATTCAAGTCGACTTCAGTTCGTCAGGTTGCAGGGGCTCGAGTTTGTCTTCAGATTTGGAACAAAATAGGCCAGGACATAGTCAAGTTGCAGGGGCTCGGGCTTGTCTTCAGGGAGTGACTCATGCTCGGCGCTGCCTAAGGAGACGGTAAGTTTTTAGTCTTATGAGGACTGTTAATTGCTTTGTCGGGAGAAGAAGTGTAGTGTTGCTGGGATGAATCGATTGTCATAGCCATGGAATTAGGGGTTCTCTCCACGCCCCTGCTTCTTCAACTTTAACATCCATGGTTGTCCCACCCGAGATCAAATCGCTCTAGTCCCTAACCCATTTCGATTTGTCTTAAAATTCGCTCAATAGGTCTCTACCCTAGTTTGAAACCTTAGACAACCCAATCATGGAGTGAGATGGAGATTTTAATGGAGGTTTAAGGGTTTAGGCGACATATTCAAGAGAGAAAAGAGAAGGGTGGTCGATTTCGGATTATGGTTTAGGGTTGGAAAGGATTGGGATTCAAGGGGGAGAGAGAGATTGGTAAAGAGAGAGAGACGGGGGGAGAGAGAGAAGAGAGAGAGAAATATGATTTTAATGGATGTGATTTTTGACTTTAAGAGAGGGTATTTTCGTAAAGTTACATTTTTGTTAACTTTGTTAGTCAAAAACAATTTTAAGGGACGCGTATGCTACATCTAAAAAATACGAGGACCTATTTATTAATTAGGGTATACCTAAGGGACTTGAAAATTATTTTCCCTTTATATTATTAGCACTAGCAGTCAGGATTTTTAAAATTCAAATGCTTATCATCAGTCATTTTTAATGGCTGTTTAGTGCAGTACGAAAGTAAGCTACCTTAGACTATGTTTTTTTAAGAATTGTTAATTTATTTAATCACGAAGAAAGGTGCGAGATAACATCAGCATGTTGAAAAGAAAACTAATGTTCGTCTTGTCAATGACCAAAAATTCAAAAAAAAAATGCTCCGCAACAATTGGAGTGTTAATGTTTCACATGTTTATTGGGAATGTAACGGGGCAGCTGATTGTCTTGCCAAGCAGGGGTATAACCTCTCCAGGGGGATCTATGAGTTGGTGTACCCCCGCCTGGACTTACAGAGTTTCTTGAGAAAGATAAGACTACTGTAAGTCAGCCTCACACTCCTGATTAGTTTTGTTTGTTGTCCTCTTGGTTGGGTTGTCTGTGTTTTGTTTTTGGTTTATGTTGTTTTGTTTTTTCTGTGGTGTATTATTATAGATTGTAACTACGGTATTCCTCCGCCATAAATGATGAATTTTATAAAACTGTAGATGTGCCGCCCTCTTTAAATAAAAAAACTTGATAGACAAGAAACTATAAGTTAAAAATTGAAGAAAAAGTTGGCAAGTGATTCCATAAGGCTCAATCGATAGATATTCAATGAATATTATTCATCAAGCATGGAGAATTGAACTCGGAAGGAAAGTTCAATTTCAATTTAAAAATGTTTCAAAGTTTCAAAGTATACGAGTGCAGCCTAAGACAAAAAGAAAAGAGCCAAATATGTAGGACGTACCATTTTATGAAAGTTTATTTTTTATTTTTAAATATATGCATGTTTGGTGAAGACTTTGAATATATGTGTATTCTACATATCATGTATAATAGTTATATGTTATAGTATAATATTTTTATGTTATATAAATAAGGGTTAAGGTTAAATATAAGCCTGGCATTGTTATCTATTGACAATATGTAAAATAATAACTCCTTTTTCTTTTACCGAGATTCAATATTTGGAATACCGTTTAATAGAATCGTTTTTCATATCATTTACGTCTAAAGGGTTGACCTTTCTTGTTCTTTTCTTCTTTTTTTTTTAGAAAAAAGGGAATAAATGAAGGATCAAGCTTTATCGTGAGAGTCTAAATGAAATGATAATAGCGGGTGTCATCTCTATGCTAGGTAGGGCTAATTGAGCGAAGTTAGAAGTGGAATGGTATTGGCCTATTAAAAAAAATCAACCTTGTGCCTTTAATTTGGTGTTATTTTCAGTTAAAAGAAGTTTGTTTGTCATGCGATTACGACATTAATTGTACAATTGGACGACCTTTCAATACGACTTGGTTCTTTCTTAGTTCAGGAAAAATAAAGAAAATGTTGTTTCCTAATAGCGATTTATAGTTTTGTTTAATGATTAGTTGATCATTGATTGGGCAACCTGAACTTGAAGATAGGGTCCATTATGTGATATGGGATTGAAGAGAATGAATTTGAATTATAATTTAGTTTAAGTGATCATCTCCTCTCGGAATAGTTCAAAACCTTCATTTGTAATATAAGCGAGCTTCTTTTCGAGGGAAAAGAAAAGTTCAAACCTTCAGAAAAGTCTTGAGCTTTCTCTTCTAGAGATTAAGTGACAGTCCAAACATGGATCCGGTTCATGAACCGGCGGTTCACGTACAATGAACCCTCTAAACTGGAACCAAACCACCCAAGGGCTGTTCTAGGTGGTTCCAATTTTTGGTGGTTTGATCAATGGTTTCGATTCCTATTCGGTCATGTTCAAACCGAATTATTATTATTTTTTAAAATATTGTTCAAACTCAAGTTGGCAACAGTCCCTTGATTGATGCATAAGGCTCGATTACTTATAGATTAAGAATGTATAGTACTTATATGTTAACGAAATAAGTACCTAACCCTTAGATGTTTTAATATAGATTGAATGTCAATGGTTGACTTTCTATATATTTTTCCATTAAACGTGAAAGCTCAAGAATCTTGAAATGACTAAAAATATCTATGACCGGCATTTAGCAAGCGTACTAAAATTGATGTAGTTTTACTTGGAAGTATTCTAATGATATAGAACCCAAGAGAACGAGTACTAAATTTAATCAATTCTTAAAAGAAAAACAATAAATAACATGATTGGATTTTTGGGATTTTGTAAAATAAAATAAGCAATTGGTAATAAAGACGATTAACAATTAATGACTAAAGCATTAGGACTATCGAGATTTTAACTAAAGACTCCTATTTGCTATTAATGAATAAGGCTTTGAGAATGAGTGTTCTCTCCACCAAGCTAGCCTAAAGCCTCTCTCAAGGTCATTTAAGTCATACTTACATTTAGAAAAAAGGTCATCTCAGGCTCAATTAGCTAAATTAGGTTCACTAAGCCATTGAGAAATTTTATCGAACACCTTATGGGTCTAAGTATATCTCTATCCTAAACCACACAAACTTAATGCAAGTTGACCTCTCCTAGCCTTCATCTTTCAATCCATCAACTAGGATTATCTAAACTACCATTAAGGTGATCAGTCTCAACAATAGTCAATTAAAACAAGCCATTAAATCAATCCCAATGGGCAAACATCAAATTAAGAACATTAAACACAATACTCATTCATTAATAAACAAATATTCATCAATAGTTTACATCTCCAAGTCCTAATAACAAATCTAAGCCACCATGGCAATGAAAAACAAAATAAAACAATAGAAACTAAAATGAAACATAGTCACCAAATACTAATGTGAAGAAATGGATGAAGGGTTGAAGTAGAGAAGCCTCTTGAAGTTCCTTCAAGAGATCCCCAACCTTTAAGCTCTCCCTTTCCATTTCTTTCTTGCACAAACCCTAAAAACTAAGACTATCTAAAAAATTGAAAGACAGAGAATATTTTTGTGTGTAGAGAATGTTCTTGAAAGGGCAAATAAGAGGGGTATTTATAGCCCTCATATAACCTCAAAACCCTTCATAAAATTCTACCAAAAATGCCCCTTAAATGTGCCTTGGTTCATAGCTCTTGCCACTTTCTCTCCTTTCATTCTGGGCAGGCCATGGCTGTGACGTCTCTTGGCCATCAAAGCTTGGCCGTCGTGGAAGCACCACGACTGTGGAGGAGGGCTTCATGAAGGCCATGGTTTGGACACGCATTGGCCATAGCCATGGCCTCCAAGGCCATGATCGTGGCCCTCCTCTGTCTTGCCATTCTTGTACCATTTTGTGAGCCATGAGAGGCTATGGTCATGGCCATGACCATGGCTTAGGGTGTGGCAATGAAATTCACTCCATTTGAGCAGATTTTTCTTCCATTTCTTTGCATCATTTTAGCTCCTTCGAGAACTCCTTTTTCATGCCTCTTTTTCATCACTTTTAATCCATATTCCATGCATTTTTATTCACCCTACATAAAACACGAAAAAAGTATAAATTTGTGGACAATTAAGTACACTTAGAGCCAAAATGCCATCTATTTATGCTTGAATAACTATGTCAATTTATCATACATCAAAACTATATATAAACAAAAAACCAACAACATATAAAACAATAGATAAAAAACATCAACAACATATAAACAACATTCAAACAACATATAAATAAGACGCCTTGAATTTGAAAATATGGAAAACATTAATGATAGGTTGCATTTCATGCATACTTATTGTGGCATTTTGTTTTTGTTTTGCATTCTAAATCATTGTTGTTAGTGTATTTTTATATTATGTTTGCTTTCTCTGCTGTTTAGGTGAATGGGTGAACAAATAAAGAGCAAATGGTATTGTTTTGGTGCAAAGTGGTACTGGACTGCATTACGACATGACCATTTCATAAGAGACGCACTGACTGGGTTGATACTTTTACATTGGACTGTGTATTTGGACAAATAAGCCTTGGAATTTGAGCTTT
>CAODLS013954476.1:0-20265 GCA_948243855.1 Flueggea neowawraea
AATAATATTTTATAGATATGAAATGAAATGTCTTTTTATTAAATGATAAATCAAATGACAATGTACATAAATGATTGGATTAGGGCATCAAAACTAACAAAAAGGACTTTGAGGAGCATTATGGATAAAACAATGAGGAGCTATAATGATGTAAACCACCTTTTGGGGTAGCTAAGGTGAACTTTTAAAGGTGGTTTTGATGAAAAATTCTAGATTTTGAGGACCTGGTGTAACTGTTCATGGTAGCAATGGAGTCCTCCCGGATAGTTGTGGTGTTCAGAAAAGGGTGCTTAATTCATTTATGGTAGAAGTGGAAACTTTGAATTGGTTATACGGTAAGTTCTTTGTCACGGCTAGGATAAAGCATTTTTTGAGTTAGATTCTAAGTTGTTGATGCAAACCCTGGAGCGATTTGATGATATAGGTTTTATCTCCTATTAGGTGTTGATACAAAAGATCGAGAACTTAGACAGACAATGAAGTTTTAGTAGATTTGTATGGGTCTCTAGGCTAGCAAATATGCTGTCTGATTGTACAACATGTTTCTCAAAGCAGGAGAATTACATTGATGTATTCAATTTGGGGGTATATCCAAGAGTCTACCAGAAACTTTGTAATGGTCAACTAAATGGTTAACAGAAACATCCTTCTAGATAAAAAAGAAACAAAGACAACGAATATGGTCCCAGAGAAAAATTGTCATCTATAGCTTGAAAAGGAAGCTTGATTAGGATAGGAACATGACAACAAATATGGGCAACAACATATCTATAGCTATGTACCCAAAATATCTGTAGCTATGCGTCACCTTGTGTTGCATCCTGATATATTTGTTAGAGTAGTATTTGTAAGGAAATGTGTTTCAAAAAAACAATGTCATCAAATGATTCATTATATGATGCTCGAAGATGTAGCAATCTAGTTATAGGGTAATGGCACTGTGTTTTACAATATCAACGATGCAAAATGATACATAAGTGCTGATTGGAATAGTGTTAGTGAAATATTGCTCATATGAGCTATGCGACCAACCCTCAACATCATCTCATATAATGCCCTTTCGTCAACCATAGATTCAACCGTGCATTTGCATTACCAATTGTACTAGATAGCTTAATGTTCAACCTTGCCAGTCATTTATTAAAAGTCCGAAGAGATAAATCCTAGCTTGATAGTTCAACATTGCCAACTGTTTACCAGCTACTAACAAGTCTATCAGACTTGGGTTTTCCGAATCAACACGAATAGTTTAACGAGTCTAGGGGGAAAAAAGCCTATAGACTATGGCGTGATTTCTAAGAGCATGTCCAACAGTGCTCATCATTCTCTTCTTTGTTATATAATAAACAATTAACTCTCAAAATTAACATGTGTGAAAATTTGTGCATATTTCAACAACAATCTTTATCTCACTTTTTATTTCAATAAAAAATATATACTTTAGTTTATTTTAAAATGTGTTTATCCTCATAAAACAATAAAAAACTAACCAATAAATACTACAAAAAAAGTTAAAAAACCATCTCAAGGAGCCAAAATGTGGCTCCTCAACAAAAGTTTGAGGAAGGAGGCTAATAAAGAGTTTGTTAGAAATGAAATTTCAAACTAGTTTGCTTAATTTATCTAAGAAGTGAGAATAAAGAGTTTTTTAGACATGCTCTCTCAAATTGGGTCTAACTCACCCTCAAAAGGCATCTTGCAGGGGGGAGGATTGCCACTTCAATATAAACTCAAAAGATCATGCATACTTAGGTAATATGCGATAATTTTACTCTTAACACCCCCTTAAATGCAACCAAGTAATAGATTTGAAAGTCCACTGGGTGAATAAAAGTTTTAAAGCTTGGATGGGTGAAATGTATTTGAAGCCCATTGAGTAAATAAAGATTTAAAAGCCTGAACATAGTGAAAGAAAATCCAGATTACGCTTGATTGAAGAGGCCCACATTACACTAAAGTGGCTATGATACCATCTCAAGTTAGGCCTAACTTACCCCCAAAAAGCACCTTATCGAGAGAGGATTGCCACTTCAATATAAACCCAAGAGACCACCACACTTAGGCAATGTGGGAGAATTTTACTCTTAAGTATTGACAATACATCTAATTTGCTTTTGACGATGCTTTTATGAATACTTTGATAATGTAGGACATAAAGATGTATTGCCATACTTAAGAGACCATGCATAATTCAGTTTGACAGACTCGGCATGAGTAACAACCTGAGTACCATTTGGCAAATGTACATAAAGATTCAATGCACGACGAAAAGACACAAACTTATTAAGTGAGCAAGCAATATGATATGTGGGACCCTGTATCCATAATCCAATCCATAATACTAAAACTAGGAGCACGAGCTGTAAAGGCATGACAAAAAACATTTGCAGTAGCGATGGATTTGCCTAAAGGATGATAAGAATGGACTAAGTTGATCATTGAAGGGGGATTGGTTGAAGTAGAAGAAGTAATGGGTTAGGTGATGGCTTAGCATATGCATCATGCACACTCAGCAAAGAGAACCAACTCTAAGCCTATTCTAGAGTGACATTAGGAGGAATGGAAACACATTAGCATCAACAACTTTCCCCGAAATAGATTTCCTCTCCAAGAATTTATTGTCTTCCAAATCAACATCAATGGATACATGATTAACCATTCTAGTTCCTAGTCCTCTTTCCCCTTTAAAGTTGAAGTTAGGTGGAAAACTAATAAGCTTCGAACATTTCTCCTTTAGATGCCCTAGTTTCTTGTAGTAAGAGCATACTAAATCTGAATCTGGTTTCTTGTAACTAGATTGTGCAATCATAGTAGAGTTCTTAACAGTAAACTCTCTCATTACATTAACAATCACAAACCTTATCCAAACTAGAAAATTTTATTAACGAAAATGGCTTAAGGAATTCCCAGAAATTAATTGTCTAACAACCCAAGTCTAGAGTCCAAACAAATCGAACCCAAAAATTTGTCGTCATACTTACCATCAGATTCAGATCATATACACAATCATTCAACCCCAAACTGACGTCAACAACAAAAATATTTACATCATCAATTTCCATCAACAAACTCTTCATCTCATCATATATTGAATATCATTCAACTTACTGGAACCGAAAACTCTCTCTCGATCCCCTCTCTCAACTGAACTGATTGACTTCTGTACATTAGCCGCCGAATCTCTTCCCACATCAACCTACACAATTATATAAGGTTCCATTATTGTAACCATAGAACTTCAAACATCCCTAGTACCCCAAACAATCTTACTCTTGTTAACACCAAATAATACACGCTTCACAAAATTTATAACCATTGCATGAACATATGGAACTTCAATGCATAACACCAATTTGACTCCTAAATTGTAGTTCACCATTACCAGTCTTATCCGCTAATTTCTTCACGCATATTTTCCCAATCATAGAAATCAAATCTCCTGCGCTTTTACAATACCAATGCCATTTTTATTTCTAGATAGAAATCCTCAAACCACGCTCATTGATTATTCATACTGACTATCGAACTGAATACTTCTCTTGAACGCTTCAAATTCCTCGAATTACCTTCATCCAATGCAAAGACAAGCTAATTTCTCTCTATTTTGAACACTTCTTCTAATCATTTGACGAACTCAGCTTATACAGATTAGATCATACAAATTAAATCATTTTCCCTTCTCATTCGAAAAAAATACCGAAACACCCATTCTACTTGGGATATCCGATATGGTGGGACTGATGTCGAATCGTCATAGTAATGCACATTCATCACGAATTTCCCTATTCCATTCACGTTGAAATCCCGGTAGCTCCTCGAAAACCGCATCAGAAAATTTTTGTACCACTGGTACGTTTTCCAACTTCATTTTTGAGCCTTGAGAATCGATCAACACAAAAGCTAACTACACTCTACAACCATGGCAGGCCGTTCTTTCCCTTCCACATAAGGCCCACAACACTAACGATAATGCACCTCAAACTCATAATCAACAAAAATCTAACTACCCAAAAGTGACGAAACTTCTAAGAAATTCTAATAAATGTACCACTAACCCAACATATCAAACAGAATGTGAGGCACAATAGAATGCACAACACCAAAATCAAACAAAATATATACAAAATATGCAGAAGTTCAAATGGATATATGCAGAAATATGCAAAAATCCTCAAAAGTTAAAAAAGTTGTATGCTGAAGTACACAAAAGTATACAAACGTTGTAATGGGTATTATTAAACATAATATTTATCTCAAAAAATTTACTTACATTCAGACGAAATACTTATTACTAAAAATATAACAAACTTGAGAACAGAATACTTTTTAAAAAAATATTTTCATTTCATAAAAAAACATTTATTTCAGAAAACATAATGGTTTCCAAAACATATTTTTCACAGCAAAGGTTATCACATATGTCAAATTTTATTATTACTGAACCATTATTACGTCAGATTACATGCAGAGGTCAGACACATAAAAAACATATAGGGTTTAGAAGACACAACCTAAGTGTCTAAAACTGTCATCGCACTCACCTGGATGTCGAGCTAATAATTCAAATCACGGCCCACCGGTTAATGGCTGATCACCTCGAAAATCAAATAGAGCTGAGAATATAAATTTATTACAACGGAGTCAAATATTGTATTGTGACAATACAAAATGTATGAAATGTAAGTGCGATTCTCAAACCCCTGACGATGTTTGAAATTCTAATTCGATCAAAGATCTAACGCTCTTGTCTTGAAAATCAAGCATCTCATAAAATTACAATATAATCCCTCAACTTCTACAAAATTACACTTTAGTTCCTAAGACATCGGTAAATTACAGATTAGTGCCTCAAATTACAAAACAGGCCCTAAGCTTCCTAGAATTACAAACAATCCCTATGGCAACAAGTTTTATCGAAAATGCCACAAAACAAGTTCGGATCGATACCCAACGTTCTAAATCACTCCAATAACCTCCAATCATACTCTAATGCATAAATCAACAACCACTATCATCAAATCTACTCTTAATCATAAAGATTTCAACCAAACATATAACAAACCCTAACCCATTTGAATTTTCAACCAAAATCTCCAACACCCAACTTAAATCCAAGCATTTCCAACCTTAATATATCAATATTCAACCAAACCAAACTCAAATCTACCCTAAAATCCATCCAAAATTGAGACCCATCATCAAAACCGTCACCCATGAATAGCCCAAATAAACCCACATGATTTTGCAAGAAATTGATGAAATAAACAAGCTAGAATGATGATCTTACCTCGAGAAATCAAGGAGGAAGAATGAGAGGCAACGAGGGAGAGATTTGGACGGGTTTGTGGGTGATTGAAGTGGAAAAATGAAGTTTCGCTAAGAGAAGTTGGGTTGGGGATGTTTTAAAGATGAAGGGTGCAAAACACATTGTTTCTTTGAGTGCCCAGAGGAAGAGACAAGAGTTTCATGTTGAGAGATTCATGTTTCGTCCCCAAGCTGCTGAAACGCACATTTCATCCCCTGAGATGCGTGTTTCAGGGTTGATTTTTCACCAAAATGATTTCTTTTGCTTCCGAACATGCGTAGGATAATTCTTGATGCTCCACAACACACAAAAATATTATCAATAAATATCTTCAAACATCAATTCATCATCACAAACTTCCAGGGTTTGAATCGAAAATGAACGGACTGCTACAGAGAACTTAGTCGGAACAGAAGAGGTATTACAACATGTTTCTTTGAGATGAGCCAAAGTTGGCTTATCCATGTACTGTGACAAAGCATGAGCCACAAAACTTATATAAAGTCAAGAGAAAGTGAGATACAAAAGCTTACCCACAAACTTCTTGCATCCTGAAGGATCTGATAATCTATCTTGGTCTGATTGTCTCAATTTTAGGTTTGAGCCCAGTTTATTGGCTAGTTTGGAACACAATAACCCATATTCTTGAAGCAAATCAAGCACGTAATTGCATTGACAAAGAACAATTCCTTTGTCAGACCCTGCAAATTCCAAACCTAAGAAATACCGTGGCTCTCCCAGATCCTTCAATTTGAATTTATTTGTAAGAAAAAGTTTGAAACCATCCAAAGCAATTTGTGAACTACATGTAATTAGATATCATCAACGTAGACCGGAAATAACAGCACATCATGATCTGAAATTTGCTTAACAAAAAAAAAGAGTAGTCCGCTTTGGATTTGCCGAAAACCATACTCAACCAATGGGGAAGTCAATTTCGTGTTCCACTATTGTGATGCCTATTTTAAACCATATATTGATTTGTTTAATTTACAAACCAATTTACAACCCAGAGGATACTCCTTTTAACCTTATATCATTGAGGAAGATCCATATACACTCTCTTCTAGGTATCCATTTAAGAATGCCTTATTGATGTCTACTTGAGACAAGGGCCTAGAATTGATGGCTACCAAAGCAAGGAAAGTTCAAACTGTGGCTTGCTTGGCAACGGGACTGAATGTTTCTTAGAAGTCAAAACCTTTAACTTGGCTATATCCCTTTGCTATAAGACTGGCTTTTTGGTCTATCAACTGTGCCATCTACATTTAGCTACAGTTTAAAGACCCACTTATATCCTATAGTATGACATCCTTTCGGTAATACTTCAATTTTTTTATTTATTATTGTCTTCTCAGTCCTTTAACTCAGCGTCTATAGATGCTCGCCATGAGGGATGATGCGCTGCTTAATTATAAGTGGTTGGTTCAAAATTTGAAGAGATGTTGGCTGTGAATGATTTAAAAGATTGACTGAGGTGTTTAGTGATGATATGAGATTGTGTTGGATGAGCTGTGGTCTTTTCAGTTGAAGAGGAAGGAATATCTAATACACATCCAAATATTTTGGTAAGTGATGAGATTTAGAATTGCGTCTAGGAGGTGTTGATTGAGGATGCTGGTCTACTTCTTGTGGTGAAGAATTTGAAGGATATGAGGTATCAGTTATAATAAGATCGGGATTGTCCTCTTGTGCTGTCACATGTATAGGATGATCATAGATTTCTTGCTCATTGTCTATAGAAGTAGGAAGAGGTAAGGCAGAAAAAGAATTTGACTCTATATAGGAATTAGAATCTGACTCAAATGAAAATACATTTTTGTGGAAAACATCTCTTGAGACAAAACAGAATGAGTCTCCAAGTCATACAATTTATAGCCCTTAATATTAGAAGGATACCCAATAAACATACAATTGTGTGTCCTAGGAGAAAATTTAATTCTATGTGCAGCAAGAGTTGATGCAAAATATAAACATCCAAAGACCTTTAAGTTACCATACTCTGGAACTTTGTTAAACAACATCTCATATGGACTCTTATTGCCTAGAACATGAGCGGATATTTTATTAATCAAGTATATAGCAACAAGAATTGCACATCCTCAAACAATCCAGACCTAGCCTTAGCATATCCAATCATGTCTATGGTTTTGGTCCCAAATAAAGCAACAATCAGCAGAGAAAATCAATAACTGTTGATTTGAAGCACACAGTTTACTGATAGAAATCAAATTGCAATGAAAGGACAGAAGAGAAAGAACATTTCAAGTATTAATTTGGAAATCAGTTTGACAGATCCAACATCAGTAACAACAACGTAAGTACCATTGGGCAAATACGCATAAAGATTCAATGCAGGATGAAAAGACACAAACTTATCAAGTGAGCAAGCAATATGATCCATCGCACCTGTATCCACAATCCAATCTGTAGTACTAAAACTAAGAGCATGAGCTATAAAGGCATGACAAACAACAGTTGGAGTAGTGATGGAGGACGATAAGAATGGACTGAGTTGATCATTGGAGTGGGATTGGTTGAAGTAGAAGAAGTAATATGGTTGGTAAGGGCTTAGGTGATGCATCACACACTTAGCAAACACAACCAACATTGAGCCTGTTCTGGAGTGACATTAGGAGAAATGGAAACAACATTAGCAGCAACAACTTTCCTAAAAATAGAACTCATCTTTGAGAATTCATTGTCTTCGAAATCAACATCAGCAAACACCTGATTAACCAATTTAGGTCCTTCTCCTTTTCCCCTTTTAAACTTGCAGTTAGGTGGAATACCAAAAAGCTTCTAACATTTCTCCTTTTGATGCCCTGGTTTCTTGTAGTAAGAGCATACTAAATCTGAATATGGTTTCTTGTAACTATCTTGTGTCATCATATTAGAGTTTCAATAACAAACTCTCTCATTACATTCACATTCACACGCTGAGATTCCTCTCTAATGACCCAGTTATACGCCTCATCCAGGCTAGGAAAAGGGCACATCATAATGATTCGGGACCTTAAAGTAGCATAGGACTCATTCAACCAATTTAAGAACTTGAACACATAATCCTTCTGTTGTGAAGCAACAAATTTCTCAAAGCAATCCACATTACAATTACCACAAGAATAGTGAGACAATGGTTTATAGCATTTCAATTCCTCCCAAATGGCATTTAATTCATTGAAATAAACATCAATAGTTTTGGTACATTGAGCAATAGAGCAAAGTTGCCGTTGAAGATGACAAACCCTAACATTATCAAGTCGTGCAAACCTCTTCTTCAATACGGTCTAGATTTGTGGCGCTGAAGAAAAGTAGAAGATTGTGGAGGCGGTTGGATCAGAAATGGACTCCAGTAGCCAAGCCACAATGAGATTGTTAAACTTTGTTCATGCAGAGTACATTGGATCTATAGCATCTTAGCAAGGGATTGTACCATCTATGAACCTAATCGTGTTTCTTATCGAAAGAGCAAGCATAAAGGATCTGCTACAAGTAGCATAGTTGGTAGATATGAGTTAAGAAGTGATTACCCCAGAGGCCTGACTATCAGAGTGATGGAGGTAGTACGCTGAATGGGAATTTTCAAGCTGATAAACAATAACTGATGAATAACCAGCGTTTTTCGCCATTGATGGAATGAAGTAAAACAATCGTAAAAGGGAAAACAGAAACCTTATGGATCAGAGCCCTAATACCGTGAAAAAGATAACAAAGAGAATGTTTTTGGATGATGATTTCATTCCACCGAAAATGAGAGAATTACTGGAGATATATATAGAGCCATCTAACACCTAAGGTATGAGCGAACAATAAGAAATAGCAAAATTGAAAAATATTTTTTCAGAAAGTTAGAAAATAAATGTAAAAAAATTAAAAATTTATTTTACAAAAATTCTATTCAAAACACGCTTTAAAAAATATATATCTCTCTTCTCTTTTATTTTCTATAAAAAAACTTATTTTTAATTTTTAAAAATTAACATATTTTTTAAATATTTTTAGTTTTCAAAAAATGAAAATAAAACTGAAAACAAGAAACAAAAGAGGAAATTACACCCGTGTCTTTTTTGTAATTAACTATTCATTTTTGATTCCGCGTGTAAAAATAACACTTTTGACACAGGATTTAATATGATTTCTAAAATGCCACAATATTTATACCCTCTTCCCCCCTTTCTCTGTCGTCGACATCTTTACCGTCTCTTTACTCTCTGGCTCTCCTCACCATCCACAAACCTGTTTCTCTTTTCTCTCTCCCTCTTGTGTATCATTCCTTCCCTGTCGAGATTTATGTTCTTCCTCAGCGAGACAACGAAGACGGTGCAAGGACAAGGTTGACTACAGTTCGGACGAGGCGGCACACGACTAGGGACGGAGGGAGACCGGTGTCAGAGGGTGCCCCCCTCTCACTCCCCCCTTGCTACTGTGTTACTGCAACTACAAACCTGCAATTGAAAGAGACAATGGAAACAATCATGTTTTGTTTTAAAAAAAAAGCCCTATTTTTTAAAACAAAACGTCTTCAAGAATGACATGTCGTTCGCTGAGAATAGAAAAAAAAAACTCAAGGGCTGTAATATTCTCTCGTTTCTCACTCATTCACTGTCTCACTCTCTCATCTCTGTAACTCTCCTTTCTCTGTTGAAGCAAAATCGAGAGCATCATCAGGACCTTCGTGACTCGCCACCGATGTCATCTAATGTCTGCCTTACCGTGTGTCCGGTGAGTTAGAGCTTGAAGCAATTGCTTCTTAGCTTACTTTCTTTTTCTTTTGTAGTTTTGATTTCAAATTGATTGTTGATTTTTTTTTTATTTAGGTTAGGGTTTTTTGATTTATCTTACTTTCTTTTTCTTTTGTAGTTTTGATTTCAAATTTTCAATTAATTTAAGTTAGGATTTTTTGATTATTAGATTTAGATCCAATTTAATTGGTTTGTTAAGTTAAATGTGCAATGATTGGATTTGCAGGGACTGAACTGAAAAACACCAAATTGTTTTGCTAATTGCTATGTTTATGTGCCGATAAGCATACTGCTACTTTGACTTGCCGTTTATTTTCCCCCTAATTTTAGTTAATTAGTGTATATTCATTGTTAGCTTTTTAGATTGAATGAGTTGGATTGTTGGTTAGATTGAATTAAGTTTATGAATTAGTTATTAGGTGAATTGTTGAGACTCGTTGTATTTTAATTGAGACTTAAATATTTATATATGTTCAATTTGGTAGGTTGACTATAAAAATAGACTTGCTGTAATTTTTCCGTACTTCATGTATATCGGTTGAAAAAAAAATTCATTTTAGTCAATTCTAATTTGACTTCATGTTCAAATTTTTTTGGATCCGCAACTGATTAGAGGTTGGAGGGGTTGAAAATAAAATTATTTTAGATCATTTTCAGAACATGAAAAATAGTAGAAATTTATTGTTACCTAAAAATTATTACTTATTCTTTACTTTTCAATTGAATTTAAAATTTGTAGGATTTAAATTTTATTTAATGATTATAAATATATCTATTTTTTAATTATATATTAAAATTATGTCTGGGAAAAAATTTCCTGGCTTCGTCATTTCGCATGACCACAATAGACTCCATGCGAGGCGGCGCGCAGGGGCTGAGCCAAGTGGGGTTGACCGTCGTCGGTTCCCCTCCCCTGCAGCTCGACAGCACTTGAGCAAGAAAAAGAGGTGCAAAAAGCTATATTGGGTCTGCAACAGGCTGAGGCCGATCTCTATTCTGCCATGGAAAGTGCGATGGATGAGTTTCAGGCGATTCGAAGAAGAAATGGACAAGGCAGGCGATTCCATGAAATTTTCTTGGTTGAAATTTGGTAGTGCGGAGATGAAGTCTGTTCAGGCATTAAAATAGAGAACCAGTCAAGCTAGATAATGTCCCCTGTTATTACATTCTAATGAAGTTTAAATTGACTTGTCTAGGATTGTACTTACTCTCTCATACCTGTTTGTTTATATCAATAATAAGCTTGAAAATAATTTGATTGTGAGCTAATGGTGTTGTTGCTCTCAGTATTTGGTCGCCACGTTGAGGTCTACGCAAGCTTGCAGGGATACAAATGATGCTCCTCAGGTGCTCGACAAAATGCTTGAGAGAAAGTTCAACTTAATTGTTTGAAGTGAGGCATTGTTCTTACATGTGAAATAGCTCAGATGTTTTGGACTTTTTGTTCCATAGAGAATCAACAAATTAAATACATGAACTGTTAATTAGAAACAATATACAGAATTAGGTGTTTTGTGAGACTTTTAAGGAGCAAACTTCTTAGTCGTGAGATTGAATTGGCCCAGGTGTTAATGAGAGTTGTATAATTATAAAATAATACCTAAATTTGTGGATTGTACTTGTACTAATTTTTTTTTGTTTTTATATTCTTTTTATTTTCAGTTTGTTCTTATTTATTTTTATTATCGAGTAATAAAAAAATAAAATATTTATATTTGTTGTGTTCTTATTTATATTTATAATAATATTTTATTTTGTACTCATTTTTATTGATATTTATTTTCATTTTATTGTTGTACTCAATTTGTACTCGTATTGTTCTTTGTTTTAACTCATTTTTTTGTATGCATTTTGTTGTTGTTTACACGTTTTGTAGGCATTTATCCTTCCAAACTAAAAATTTCATTGTGTACTTGTTTTATTCTCAGTTGTACTCATAATTTTACTGAATAATAAATAAAAAAATAAAATATTTGTACTCGCTTTATTTTTAGTTTGTTCTTATTTATACTCATAATTTTATCGATTAATAAAGAAAAAATTAAAATATTTGTATTCGCTTTGTTCTCTTTTATACTCATAATTTTACCAAATAATAAAAAAAATTAAAATATTTATACTCATTTTATTCTCATTTATACTCATAATTTTACTAAGTAATAAAGAAAAATTTAAAATATTTGACTCATCTTATACTCACTTGGTTCTCTTTTTATATTCATAATATTGTTTTGATTTGTACTCATTTTTTGTTGGTGTTTGTTCTCATTATGTGTTCATTTTATTGTTTAATTCTGTTTGTATTCATGTTGTTCTCGGATTGTACTTGTGTTATTCTGTCTTTGTACTCGCTTTTAATTGGTCAATGCATGATCAATTTTTTGGCGCATAGTTAATATACGGTCAAAGTGATTTATTTTTGTAATTATTTATTTCATATTTTTTTTAGTAAATTTTTATATGTTAATATATTTGTGAATTTTACATTTTTTTTGTTGTATATTTGTGTGCTTCTCCAAGAAAAAAAAACTATTTTCCAAACAAATCATAACTTAACTTCTACGGGACAAAACTAAAGGAATAAAATGAACCCACAGAAAACATAAAAGAAAGGACCTCAAAATATAAAGGAAACAATAATAACTCCTAAAACATAAAAATAATGCTACAACAACACTTGGGGACAACTCGAATGCGCTGAATCCTTCTGATATGCTCTAAGGTGCGAACTCGTTGCATAGTAGCAATAACGTCGAGATAGTCAAGAGTGATGAGGATGAGAGTGCTGGTCCTTGTCTTCATCTCCGTTTGCCATTTGATCTTATCAGTGTCATCAACTGAGCAGTTCAAAATAGACGGGAGAGTATTAGAACTCGACGATTCAAACTTCGATTCCGCAATCTCCGCCTTCGATTTCGTCTTCATTGACTTCTACGCTCCATGGTGTGGCCACTGCCAGCACCTCGCTCCACAGGTACTCATCATTCACTTACAGATCAAATTGCTCTTACTTACACTTGAATTAGTTTCTTGAAGTTTTTTTTTCGATGTTTTTATCGAGAAAATTCAACGCTTTTATTGCAGTTAGATGAAGCTGCTTCTACACTTGCTGAATTGAAGGAACCAATAGTCATAGCGAAAGTGAATGCTGATAAGTACAGGCGTCTTGCAGATAAATACGATGTAGAGTATGTATGATTTATATGTTATATCTTTAATTTGATTTTGGTACATTTTTTAAATTCCTTTATGATACTGAATGCCGAAATCGTGAACAATGGGCTTGTAGTTAATTGGTGCTGGAGTTGCCTCCAGTAAGTGTCGAGGATTTGATTTCTGGTGGAGTAATGTAAGAAAAAAAATGCCGAAATCCTTATGTGTATCTCTTTAATTTGATGCAGTGGATATCCGACCCTCAAAATTTTTATGCATGGTGTTCCAATGGACTATTATGGGCATAGGAAGGCTGATTTGCTTGTCCGTTATCTGAAGAAATTCATAGCTCCTGATGTTGCTGTGCTTAATTCCGACTCTGCCTTAAAAGCCTTTGTTGAAGCTGCTGGAACTTACTTTCCAATATTCATAGGTTTTGGGTTAAACGAGACTGTGATATCAAGCTTAGCCGTAAAGTATAAGAAAAAGGCTTGGTTTTCTGTTGCAAATGATTTCTAGGAGGATGCTATGGTGCAGTATGATTTTGACAAGGTCCCAGCTTTGATTTCCCTTCATCCAAATTTCAACGAGCATAGCATATTCTATGGCCCCTTTGAAGGTTAGTTTACCTTCAACTGTGAAGGTTAATCATTCTTCATTTTATATAATGCAGTTTACTATTTGTACTTTTGTTCTATGAATTTTCAGGAATTAAATATTTTATTTGCTTTCTTATCTTTGCCTAGGTATAGCTAGACATGGAGTTTAGGAAAATAGGAACTCAGATTAAATGTAAAAGAAATCAGGAGATTCAAACATGTTGTTGTGTATAGTTGTCTCTGTTCTTTTGGTTTAGCGCAACATGCCTTTGTGAACCATCCTTCTATTATAAGCAGCATGGAATTAGCAACCTGCTACTTAAAAATTGTAGCAGCTTTATACACTTCCTATTACGATCATACCATGTTACTACAAGATCTTGGTGCATTTTTGCGTGTCTATGTGACTTTAGGCTGTACAAACTTGACTTAGGTTGAATTATAAAATCAATATATATTTGCTCGAAATGTGGATCGCATCAAATCAGTCTTAGGCTTCGGTTTTGAAGAAACCAGAAACCTTTTTCTCTCTCAGTTTTTATAATTTTGTTATGTTAATCAGAATCATAGAATTGTTAAGCTAATCTCGGTTTTATTTTTTGTATCAACAGACTAGGATGGATACCAATAAATGAAGGCACTAATAAATATTATGAATAATGAAAGTTCAAACCAAACCAAGTTAACAGACTGAACTAGATATCAATCTAACGATAATGGTGGAAAAGTTCAGTTTAATTAAACAGAGCAAATCTTACTAGGCTATATGGAATATTGTTCTTATGGCTTTGATAAGCAGAGTACGGGCAAAGAAAACTGAAGAGAGAGAGAAAAACATGACTAATCAAAATTTCTCTTGGAATGCTTCCATAATTTCCCGTGGAAATTAATGAGAATTAAACAGCAACAATCAAGGTTTGCATATGTCCTTTTCCTTTGCTTTTCAGGAAAAAAGGAGAATTTTCGAAGGCAAATGAGTGCTTAAATTTATGCTTTTATATCATGTTCTGAAAATACTCTTGCCACTTGAATTATCTCATTGATGTTGGAGTCACCATTGGAGTTACAGTGAGGCTAGAAAAAGGTCATTTGCGTAGCATTGATAATTCAACAGTCAGTCAAATGTGGCAACCGTAAACATCATTACTCTCAACTTTGATTAGAGCTTTTGTTTTTGATCAACATAATATTGACAGTTTGGTTTGGGTTTTTGCTGTCCTTTTATTTTGTCATTCTACATTTGGTTATTTCTGGCTGTGGACATCTGGTCATCATTTTGTTTTCTTATTTTATCAGGTTTTGGAAAATTTTTATTGCTTAGAGTAAGGATTTTAATTATGTTAAATATGCAGAGAAATTTCTAGAGGATTTTATAAAGCAAAATTTTCTTCCACTGTCTGTGCCCATGAACCAAGACACCCTCAAGATACTAAAAGATGATGACAGGAAAATTGTCTTAACAATCATGGAGGATGAAGATGTAGAGAAATCACAAAATTTGATCAAGATATTGAAGGCTGCCGCATCAGCAAATCATGATTTGGTATTTGGTTATGTTGGGGTTAAGTGATGGACAGACTTTGCTAAAACATTCGGCATCAATAAGAAGACAAAGCTGCCAAAAATGGTAGCTTGGGATGGAGATGAAGATTATCATCTGGTAAGTAAAAGTCCACAAAACTAAATCTTGCTATATTCCTACCAAGGATGATGTTCTATAGCATAATGTAGGTTACAGAAAAGAATTTTTCTATTATGCATGATATTATTGTTAAATTGATGATGCACTCATGAATCTATTAGTCATTCTTGACTATGATACGTTTTTACAACATATGGGACAGACTGTAAATCTGAATTCCTTGAACTCACTTGACGTATAGTAAAATATATATCTTTGAACACACATGTGTTGAACATTTAAAGAAAAATATATAATGCATTGCATAATCCAGAGAAATATGGAAGAATACTGGTGTGAATATTATTCCCGTGTTTCCATACATAGGTGCATACATATATGATGTAGTAGTGTAGCTAAACTAGGAAACTATAGCTGTACATAATATACAGAAGAGCTAATTTACAGAACTAATTTTTGCTGATTTCTAGGACGGACTTCTAGGAAATAAATCCTCTGTTGACTCTCTCTAATATGCAGTTTTCAACAGTGTGTAATTCCGATTTTTATTTGTAGCTTTGTTGGAATTCTTGTTTTACACAAGAAAGTTTGCTATTCAGGATGTCAGGTATGGCTTGCTGGAATTGTAGATTTAGCCCATGAAAAATGCTGACATCAGGATTTGATTGCTTTTTACTGTATTTTGCTAGGTCTAAGAGGTTATGGGTATGTCATGGGTCCACAGTTTGTGATTGCTATGTCCAGGATCCCAAAATGAGGAGAGAATCAGGCGTTGTCATTCTGTTCCGTTACCAAACAGTGAACAGCGGAAGTATAGTAGAATCTAAATTTTTAGGCTTCATCCTCGGCTAGAATTGTAGCCACAAATCATCCGAAGAAAACCACCTGAATTTTGTTCCGTAATTCAAAGTAATCGGAAAGGAAAATTCTTTGTGTGTAGTCATATAGGTGCATAGCCACCAATCCAATAATCAGTAGTAGCCGACAGAGATCACTGGAACTAATCTTTTCTGCTACTTTTTTCATTTGATTGCAAACTAAGCACATAATATATTCTTCACAGAAGTGTACGTAATTTTTTTTTTATTAAAACAAGAGTTATTACTGAAAAATTATACTTTATTGAAAGAGAAAGACACAGACACTGACATTCATCATTTGATACTGCAGGTTTTAGGTGTGGAAAGCCTCGAAGAGGAGGACCAGGGCTTTCAAATCTCACAATTCCTTGAAGGATACAGAAATGGTTTGACTGAGCGGAAAAGTGTCAGTGGGCCATCGCTGATCAGCTATATCAATTCGTTGATCGGAATCAGGACTGTTTACATAATTGTATTTTTGGTTGCGATGCTGATGCTAATTCAGAACGTTTGTAAGGAAGAACCTTTAAGGGTTGGTGAGAGGGATCATGTTCATTAACTTCACAACGCCTAATTGATCTAAGCACAATGATGAGGAAAATTTGAAGAAAAAAGTTACATTGGGTGAAGAAATGGAAGCTTTGTAAGTTTATTTAAGATTATTATTATCTGTCTTGGTAAGAACGATTTACTTCCATAGTCAAACATGGCATTAGCATTTGCATATGATACTAGTTAATGTTAATTGTTGCTGTTTAGCTTTGTCACACTTTTCCTGGGACAATGACAAATTTAGTAGCTTATTATACTTTTTTTTTTCACTATAGTGTCTTCTATTTGCTATTTGTGTAGGAATGTTTGGTTAAAAAATGTAACAGAGCCATGAAACTCGTCAGGTCATTTCGTTGACTAACTCAAAGAGTGGATTTGTAGCAGGAAGTGATTTATTTGGCAACAACTTAGGCCCTTTTACGAATAAGATGTTTCACAACCGAAATCCACTATATCTGAGTCGGTCTTGGCTACTAGATTTTGCCCATGTAACTTAAATGGATTTTTTAACCATTTTACTAATTACTAAGTCAACAGTTTGTTCGCAGCACTTGGTTAAATTCTAGCCAGAGGTAGACTTTATTGAGGTTAGTGGCAGCGGATGGGTGAGTTAGAGAGAGAGAGAGAGAGAGAAGTGAAATATCAGGTGAGGTAATAACATGAATATCTTTCCACAGTTTTTTAAACACAATGAAGAATTAAAGACGACAATAATGACTTACTATTCCAAAAGTTAGAATCAGTGATGAAGTCAAACAGAATTTAGCGAGAGTACCAAGCAAATAGAGCAATAATGGTGAAATTGACCGACGCCGTTTTGTTGCATCAAAATAAACATAATCATATTTTTTAGATGTACATTATTAATACATCTTTAAAAATTAAATTTTTAATGCCCAAAAAACTTTAATTAGATTATATATTTATTGATTATGTGTGCTAATGAATAATTTAAAGTGTTTCAGAATTAGATTATTAAAATACAATATTAGAACATGCATTAATAATGAAAATGTTAAATGTCAGAGAACCCTAAATCTTCTTATTTGGTTACTTGGCCGTAAAACAAATTACTCGTCTAAGAGGGAGGAAAAAATAACACAAGGCTAAAGCAAGCTTCCACATCAAAATTGTGAAAACAGTGGAAAAAAGAATACACACTTTTTTTTTTAACTGAAAAGGAAAACACATATCCACCAGTTGATACATATACAATATCTACAAGCATAGAAGTTCTACCCACTTGCTACCCAAATATTTAGTGATGAAAGCTGATAAAAAAAACCTGATACAGAACATTGCAAATCGAAATCTATGGTCAAAAATTTGTGACACCTCAATTATAAATACAGCAATTATCACTTTAGAATCAGAATGACATAATTTTATGCTACAATTTACAATTTCCCAGCTGGGACTCACTCTATGCTTGTCAAAGAAACCATGCGTACCCATGGATAATAATGAAAATGATGCTTGGCTCTGTGAACAAGAGACCCGAGGGATTAGTGGCATCTGGTCCAACAGTTTCCAATACTTTAATGTTACCCCAAATCAACATCCTGGAAGAGACTGAGCAGAGGCAAAAGGAGAGAAACTGGTGGTGGACTCGCTACAATGCAAAGGCCGATGTTGATGACTGGAAGAGCTGACTAAAATTGGAGACGCATTGCTTGGAGTAGGAATATATGGAGACAGGTATCTTGAATTAAGTGGAGATATTGAGGGGTAACCCAACGAGTGGGGCGAAACCAAATAAGAAGGAATGGATCTTTGGGAAGACACATGTCTGAGATCTGCTGAGCTCCGACTCACACTGATGGAAGGTGATTGACGGTTGAACCTAAGAGATTGCTGGATATACGAACTGCTAGGAACAGAAGGAATGTGGGAAACTGAAGGTGACCCAATAAACAGTGTGCCAATTTGTATGGATGACGCAGTTTCAGATCTCATGGATGACAAAATGGATGAGGAAGCCACCGATGCTGGGCTAGATGAAAGCAATGGTGTAGATTCTGATGCTGGTGGATTACCTGAGCTCATTCTTGCATCACGCTTGCAAACTGGGCAAAATGTTCTCCATGCAGTAAGCCAGGAATCGACACAGAAAGCATGGAATTCTGAACAATGTTAAAGAAATCAGTATCAGCTACCAGAGATATGAAGAATTAACACAGTGGAATAAGAATCATCATGCAACCAATGCATATTTATGATTGGTGCATTTGGGATTGGAAAAGCAAGTAAACTTTTTTCCAACCAAGATCATTGCTGCACATTATCATTGCTGAAGTCCTGGATGCAATTATGTTTCACAAATTTGAGAGAATAGGCCTTTGAGAAAACAAATATAAGGCGGTGTGACCTGTCTGTTATGTTGGTTTGTTCTAGAAGGGGGTGAGTGGGAAGTTTCTAAATGACGTGGGGAGAGGGATAAATTCTCAAAACTCTATCAAGCATTCTTCTTCATTTACTATCAGTAACACAAGTATTTGTTCTCTGCTGACCTCTATTTGCTATTGCTCGCTATTAGTTTACAACAGGACTCTATCAGTATGTTTCAAACATAAATGTAAACAACACATACAGAACAACCCATTTTCTACCAAAGTATCTACAGTAGTTTGAGGATAAATTCTGATTACCCAATATCCTCATGCCCACTCAATATTCAACGCATTGAACGATAAATTACAGTAAAGCAAATAAATGCAGCAGTAAAATTCTTGCCTTTTGCGCTAAATGGGTAACATGAACTTGCAGTCGATCAATTCAACAAATTACTAAAGTCCTTCTGATAAGATATCTAATGTGCATTCTCTTCCTTATTTTTATAAAATATGGTATTGAATTTCCCACAAAATGAGCCAAAATGTCAATTCTAAAATATTATTTCAAAGAAAACAATTGTACGGACAGATGATATAGGTCAAAAGATGAACTTAATTCTATATGCAACTTAAGGCTTATATTTGCAGTCTAATTTCCTGTTTCAATATACAAAAATAGTTTCTCGTGGAAACCATGTTTTACTGTTTACATGGCATCATTTCATTTACTGTTCATAATTATTCCACATCAACCCAATGTGCAAACTGCGTAATGATGGGCCATACAGTATATACCACTTCAGCATAAAGAGAAGAAAAGTAAAAGACTTACTGTGTTGACATGGAAGAATTCTTAGCTTTTCTCCAACATTATAGTCCTCAAGGCATATTGCACATGTCCTCGAAGTACAATTGTCTTCTGAAACAGCAGTAAAAATTAAACTTGGCATTGCTTTCACTAGGCGACTGCTCATGCCATAAAATTCACGAACACGCGAAGAACGGGGTCGCTCTCTTCTTATACGATGCCTGCGGACAAAGAAACAAGTAGCCAGCACAGCAGACATGGCAAGGAG